>JAKCPB010001310.1:0-95882 GCA_021442155.1 Cymbidium sinense
TTATGGCTCCAAGCAGTTATTTTTATTTTATTTTATTTTTTTATTTGAATAGCTGGCAAAGTTTGATATGTAAATTTTAAGATATGCGGAATTCAATTGTAGATGTTTTTCTCATTCAAATTAATTTGATGAAGTAATTTTAAATTCATAAAAATCTTATTTAAGATACAGATAAAATTTAATTTTGATTTTTAAATTTTGGTGGCCATCAAATTCAAAAGCCAAATTTACTAGCTTTATGCCTATGTATCACCTCATAATGCATTATCAATGGAAATGGCAAACACTGATAAAGATCATTGGTTGCCAAGAGCTCAATGCCCTTCTAGTCAACCTTAATAGCAATATCCTCACAAGCAATCACGTCCTCTAGAACTAGTTGGGATGCATTAATTTTGATACTTGATCTTAAGCTCTCTGCTGATGAGCTCATTCAGTCACCATATATCTCTTCCTCTTGCACTAAGATAGTTCCGTGTTTTCCTTAATGGTATCCATCAGGTGATTTTGGGTGGTTTACCCTTTGATTTCATTTCCATTGATAATGCATTATGAGGTGATACATAGGCATTTCGCTTTTGAATTTGATGGCCACCAAATTTAAAAATCAAAATTAAATTTTATCTGTATCTTAAATAAGATTTTTATGAATTTAAAATTACTTCATCAAATTAATTTGAATGAGAAAAATATCTACAATTGAATTCCGCATATCTTAAAATTTACATATCAAACTTTGCCAGCTATTCAAATAAAAAAATAAAATAAAATAAAAATAACGCTGTTGAGCCATAAAGACAATACACACACTCAATGCTCGAACGCGAGTTGATGCGTTGAGGGCAAAGCCCCCAACCGGCGGAACTCACAGTCCATGCGCATGATATCCCTATTCAAGTTATTATTATTATTTAATGAAAGTACACTTATATTACTTCATTTTATATGTTTTCAAGGCATAATCCCTGTTTTATCTGTTGTGGATAACACAATTGTCTTATATTACTACCACATGACATTCATATCATGTATATCTTAGATGTTCCTTCCTTCACACTCACAATCAAATAAATATATACCAATGCCAACCGTAGTTATATTCCTCCAAGAAAGGCCTATAAAGTCAAAGTCAGAGATTGAATCAGCTGTCCTGGATGACTATTTATAACTTAGACGCTTGGAATCGATAGTTTTTCCGAAGAGGTTATCCCTCATATTGGGCATTGACATTTATTTGACTACTTGCGTATAACAGGTGCTGATTAGGACATATCACATGGATGTCAAACTCTATCAGCAACAAAAAAAATACTTTTTTTATATGACAGGAAGTCATTATATTTGCTTAAAATAATATGAAACATGTTCTCATCAAGAAAATAATTTAAAACATATCGAGTCAATTTTTTGATAGAAAATTCAACTAAAATCTTCTAACTTTAATTAGTCTTGTTAAAGACCTAATGAAATTTTTTTTTTTTCCTTGAAGCATGACAAAGCTTTCCCCAACATAGGTCCATCTCTTAGTTGGTCTCCCCCACCTTTAAGCGCTTCATCTCTGA
Organism: Cymbidium sinense; assembly: GCA_021442155.1. Taxonomy (NCBI): domain Eukaryota; kingdom Viridiplantae; phylum Streptophyta; class Magnoliopsida; order Asparagales; family Orchidaceae; genus Cymbidium; species Cymbidium sinense. Next base: position 1,563 of record JAKCPB010001310.1, read on the forward strand.
TTGGAGCTCGCCATAAAGTCCTCACAGTGGGCCTTTCTTGTAGCCTTCCCCTTCATGGATGCCACTCGTCCGACTCATCATGACAAAATTTTTAAAATTAGTACATTTAAAAACATAATTAGCAAGTTTGGCCAAAGAATCTACTACTATGTTCTCTCCTTGAGGAACCTTGTAGATAGTGGCCTCAGGGACTTGGGCCAACAGCTTCATGGTGTACTCGTGATAATGACGAAGCTTGAATTTCAGAACCTTATAGGACCCGACAATCTTGATGACACCGAGAATCCTCATAGATGTTGATGCTTTTAACACATAATGTAATGGCTAACTCCATACCAGTAATAAAAGCCTCATACTCGGCTTCGTTGTTGGTGCATGGATTGGAGAGATAGCATGAGAATCTCATCACATCACAGTCTAGAGTTAAGAGAACTATACATACCCCTACCTTTCCTTGGCATAGTAGATCGTGGTTCTTCTCCTTTATGAAAGGAAGTCACACCATAAAAATACATCTCCCAATAGTGATTGTCAACCTCCCCTAAGTTCATGATTTGTTCATCAGGGAGATCGTCACTAAGCAGAGAGTCAGCAGAAAGTGGGTCTGCTACAAAGAAATCTGCTAGTGTTTGTCCTTTCACCACACGGAGGGATATGAATGTGATATCGAACTACAAGAGAATCATGGACCAATGTGCCAACCGTTCAGATAATGTCATGTCATGAGATACTGCAGTGGATTGAATCTTGAAATTAAGTTCACCTTATGAGAAAGCATATAGTGTCGAAGCTTTTGGGATGCAAAGATTAAAGCTAGGCAATATTTCTTAATAGGTGGTAGTTAAGTTGGATGGACAATGGTCGAGGTAGTAGAGTGTTCTCCTTCCTCATTGATTTGAGCCAACAAAGTGCCAAGAGAGTCCCAATGCGCAAAGGTAGAGGATGAGTGCCCTTCCGATATGGGCTACCAGTAGATCACCAAATACTACTTGACATCTTTGAAGGCATGCTATCACTTATCATCCCACTTGAACTTGGCATCCTTTTTGACAAGTGCTGAAAATGGCTTGCATCTCTCCGATAGATTGGAGATAAAGCATCTTAGATACGCCAACCACCCTTGGAAAGATCTGAGTTGAGTTATAACTTTGATCTTTTCTGGTTCTATCTCTATTCCTCAGTGTCAAACAATAAACCCAAGGAACTTCCTTGAAGCTACTCTGAATGCACACTTCAGGGGGTTCATTTTGAGGTTAAATTGTCTTAACCATTCAAAAACTACTCTCAAGTCAAAAAAAATGGTCTTCCTTTTCTTTGCACTTGACTACTGGATCATCAACATAGAATTCAACTTGATGATGAATGCGTTTGTTGAAGATCTAAGTCATGACCTGTTGGTATGTGACACCAGCATTTTTAAGGCTGAAAGGTATGACCTTATAACAATATGATTGGAGATCAAAAAGTGGTGTTTCTTTCATCCTCGGGGGCCATCTTGATTTGGTTGTAGATGATGATCCATGAAGGAGAATACTGCATGAGATGAGGAAATGTCCACCATTAATTCTAGTATAGGAAAAATAAATTCATCTTTAGGACATGCCTTATTTAAGTCCCTGAAATCAACGCATATGCAAATTTGGCCATTTTTTTTTCTTGACTGGTATGGCATTAGCTAACCAGGCAGCGTATTTTTTTCTCTGATGCAACCAGCATCGATCAATTTATTGACTTTAGAAATGACCTATTGTTCAATTTCTAATTGCATGTCTAGGAGCTTATTTGATAGGGTTGGCATTATGGTCTTGCTAGTTACTACTACATCGAGATAATCGGGCATCTCTTCATAGCTCCAAAAGTGGCCATTAAACTTAATCAATAGCTTAACTAGGTCATTGGTTTTTCTTCTTCATTCAGCAAAGAACTAATGTACGTCAGACGTGGATCTTCTTCCATCCCGAAGTTGATTTCTTTAAGCTTGTCAATTATTGAATGGATTTCTTCTTCAAATTCTAAAGGTGCTTCTTTGATTTGAAGATCATCTGGATCATCTGAAATTACTAAACACACTTTCTCATAAGAGTTAGTGTAGTTTGAGAAGATCCTATCTGACTCCAGATGATTGGTGACAAGCAATAACCATCATCATCAACCGGCCCGTACCAAATCCTACCCGACAAGATCAAGATTATGCATCCCTGCCTTTGTTGTTCCACAGCTTCTCGAAGTAATCTAACATGTGCTTAGACCTTGCCTAAGGAACCAAACCTTTCTTTAAGAACACAAGGAGAATACCAATCAAAAGGCAATTCCATTAAATCTCTTTATATGAATTATCCTCAATTTATACTTTAGCTTCTGGACTTAAGGATGATGATCCCAATAAGAATCTCTTCAGCTTGGCATTAATGGAAGACTTAGGGGCTTCCTTAACTACTAAACCCTTAACTTTTTATGAAGAAAGTAAAGTTAGAGCTAAAGTTCCCAACTACTGTTTGATGGTTTTACATAAACATGATTCAAATACAATCATGCTTTGCTTGGAGGCCTAGTCTTCATCACTTTCTAGCTCAAGTGTCACCTCCAATGAAATCCACTGAGAGGGGTTGGTTGGTATGCTAATCACATGAGACTCATCCTCCGACCTAGATTCCAAGTATATGTAAATAGTAGGAGAACTCCTATGAACTAAAAGAAAACCCCTGTTAACTGATGGCCAACCAGGGTTCTTCCACCTCTGGAATTGCCTCTGTGTCTAGCTCTACCTCTACCTCTGCCCGGTGGAGGTCGATTCATCCTACCCATATGTCTATATGATAGAATGAACAGTGGGTGGAATGTGACATGCGGCTCTACTTCTTTCTTGATGTCCTTTTCTCGTTTTCTTGTCTTTTCTTTTTTTTTTTTCTTTTTTTGAATTTGAATTTTGCCAAGTTCATGAGAAAAGGTGTTTTGAGGAAGATAGTAGGTTGCATCTTCATATATCTTAACCTCTCTAATTGAAAATGGTTTTTCATCTCCTTTGACATAGTTTTTGATTCCATCCTTTCGAAACTTAGTGCAGATGGAGGGAGGATGGAATCATCTTATTTTGGTGTATCCAAGGCCTATCGAGCAAAGCAATAAATAAAGTATTCAAATCAATTATGTAGAACTTTCCTCACCTATTTCCAAAGGTAACACTATGGAGCCTAGAACACTCTCACCTTGTTCATTGAACCCTCAACATCTCCCCTGAGTGTAGATATGTCAATTTTCAAATAGGGGTCTTTAGACTCATAATGTTTACCGATGCACTTGGATCAACCAAAACCCTAGAAAGTCTAAATCTTCCCATATCTACTTTGATGTAGAGGGGACGATTGTGCTCCATGCCCCCCAGTAGAAGGTCTTCATCTATGAATGTGACTCCCTCGACTTTTTTTTAGTAATATGCATCCTCTCTAACAGCGGTCAGCTGAGCTAAGAATATCTCTAGATCAAGAAGGGCCTTGATTAATTATTCTCTCATCTATTTGGATAAAATAAGGGCATCATAGATGCTTAACTTAGCAACTTTCTTAGGTGAAGACATTGTAATCCACTTCGATCCTCCACAAGCATATCCAAGGGGAGCATCCTATGGAGGGGCTTCTAGCTCATTAGTACTTTTTTTCTCTTATCTTGAGGTTGCCCCAAGAGGTAGAACCTTGCCACTACGGAGGTTAACTTCAATGATCTCTTATGGTAGTTTAGTGAAAGATTCTACCTCCTCGTTAGGCTCACCTACAGCTTCTCCTATAGGACACTCAAAATCAGATGATTCCAAGTCTATCTCAAGAGTTGAACCCGTGTTATTTAGAGAAGAAAAGTCCATCTCTAAATCAGAAAGAGGAAGATCAGAGTTATTATAATTATTATTTAGACTTGAAGAGCTTTCTATAAGAGTAGAATTAGACAAGCAAGTGGCACCATGTAATTCAAACTAGCATTATTCCTTGATTTCTTGATTTGGATTTAGAGGTACATAGTAGAAATCTAGTAAAGTAAGTGGGTAAGGGATTTGATGTCCTCACCATACAAGATGTCTACTAGAAGAAGAGCTAGATAAATTATAAGTACTGCTAAAGTAAAATGGAATGATGGAGGAGGTTCAATCAATGGTTATGCTACATGGCTGGTGGCATGTCAATCTCCCACTTTCCCCAAGTTGTCTTTGGTAACTTGCAAACCTTCCTTGATGTTGGAGGTTTGAGCTGCCTCAGGCACCAACAAGAAAAGTTTCTTGATTTTTGAAATAATCTTTTTAGATGTTCAGGATAAGGAGATATCCCAACCTTCTTTAGTTTTGAGAGGATCGCATGTATCCCCAAGGATTACCCTAACAAAATTGGATGGTTGTTCCATAATTATCTTAGGATATGCTCAGCTATGCCTTGAATGAATGTAATCCTCCAAACCATGGCCTAGCATGAGGTGGTAGGGGAAAAAGTTAGGATCATTGCTCTCCTCCGGCTTTCTAGGCTCGGGTAGCTAAAAGTCAAGTTTCTTTAAGAGGTTCTTAAAGATTTTCCTAACTACCTCCCTTTTAAATGAATAAGGCTTATTTAGTTTATCCAAAAGAGTGGATGGTAGCCGTGGCGGTATATGTACCTCGCTATGAGTTTGGTTGAGGAGGAAGGCTGGGAAGGCTATGTGGTATGGGATGACCTAAGTGGTGGTAGAGGAGGTGAAAGTGATGACGGTGGAGCTTGAGGTCTCTCATCTTCCTCCGGCTTCCTCTTGTCCATCGCCCCTGGCTTCCATTCATAAGCTTTTGGCTTTGTTGATTGATCCGGAAAAGGCAAATATTTGGCTTCTCCTTAGCCATCCATCATATTAATTAGCTTCTCAAATGCCTTGATGGTAAAACCTTTGAGCATGAAGGCTACCGGGCCATGAACATTCTTTAGTAGAATTTCAATGGTGTGTTGTTCTGACTACTTAGATTTCATACTTAAATTATGTCATCGAGAATATAATCAATGAGGGACTCACCGGGGTGTTGTTAAGCCACAACGAGATCACCTATAGTCACCCTTTTAGCTCCCAAAGAATCTCTTAATGAAGAGTTGCTCCAACTCGAAAGTCTTCACTAATGTTGGGAGTTCAGACAAATCAAAGGCTATGTCCGCTAAGCTACTAACAAAAGATGAACTAGAGCATCACTTCCACCAATGTTGCAACAGGCTCCTAAGCTATGTTACGCGGGTTCCCACCGCCATCAAAACTCTTGAAAGAAGGTGGCACAAAACTCTTATGATATTGGATGGCATCAAATTCCTCTAGGTAGGGTCTACTCTTTGGAACCAATGATCTTCCTTAGGCTTGCACCAGTGCTTCTCTCACCTACTACTCAATCATGAGTTTAATATATTTTTCTTGTACAGAGGTACTATCCACTACCTTCTTATACAAGCTAGCTCCTCGCTCTGAAGATAAACTCTTAGAAGTTACAAGACATGCAACAACTGACCTATTTTTTGCAATAGTTGGATGTATTCTAAAGTGAAAAGGCTAGCAAATCCTCAAGCCTCTTTCCCATCGTCAATTTGTTCATCCTTTTAAGTTGTTGGAGGTGTTGGGTGAGTGGCGTATTATCCCTCACATGCACTTTCCAAACCCTGATGATCATGAAGGAGGGAACCCCTAGTATTAACCATGTGCACTCCCACTGAATCCTCCAACAAATCATTTTCATTGAGATCAAATTAACCTTCTAAGTCGAGAATCATACCCAAGGATCTCTTTCTTATCCACTGATATATGCTATCGAGGGAATATCAATTGTACAAATGATCGACTAATGGTGGGATCACTGTCATGAATGGAGAGACATCTAACCACCCCTATTGGAGAGCTGATCTTGTGAGGACTACACCTGGAGGATAGATGCTCCTGACTGTCACTAGATATGGGTGGAGTGGTACTCCTAAGAGGATATATAGCCATGGGGATAGTGGTACTATCTTCTTCCCCCTTGGCTACTACTATCTCCATACTAGCGTGGTGGTGGTGATGGCACAACAACTATGCTCCAAGGCTGTCATTCCCTCTTCACCACAACTGGAGAAAAAGGTTGAGCAGAAGAGCACAGCCTCACCTCAGTCGGTAGAGAATGGAATGGGATCTCTTAGCCATAGCCGGATCACCAGCGGGGCTTTCTTTTTCCTAGATATTGCCTTCATGGACTTTGTTGGAACATTGAATGATGGAACTTGTACTGGAGATGATGATGGAGGAGAAGTGGTGAGGCACCACTCTCTTTGTGCAGCTCTCCCTTCTATGGTGGGTAGTACCCATCAGTAGAATGCTATAAATATGACCGATGCAAGTAGCGTGCTCATTGGGAAAATTGATGTGGGTTGGGGAATACCTCTCTCTCGATATAACCTGATACCATATACCCTATATATATATATATATATATATATATATATATATATATATATATATATATATATATATATATATATATCCCCTAAGGATTTTGATGTCCCTGTACCTTTTGAGGCTTTTTCCTTCTGAGTTTTTTAATAAAAATGTTCCTTCTGAGGCTTTTTCCTTCTAAGGTTTTTAATATACCTATACTTTTTGAGATTTTTGTCTTCTATTTTGATTGCATTCTAAATGTTTTCCTAAGATTTTAGTGTGGAGATCGTCAACCACTTACTTTCTTGGAGTCTTCTAGTGAGGACAATGTCCACTACTAGCTTCCTATGAGCCTTCCTGTTATCATGAGACTTTGTCTACCACTTGCCTTCATGAGGTCTTCTAAGACCTTGTCCCATCGAGGCTTCCTCATGGGTATGCCTTTTAAGGATTTTATTGAATGCAACAAAGAAAGATTTCGTTGATAATAAAAACTAATTTAGAAAATGAAATCTTCTAAACTTTTCAATAGAGTAAAAAAGAAACTTAACTTTTTTTAGTCACTACTTTAGTGAGATATTTCTTACTCAATAACTCCAACAATTTTTTTACCATGATTCCTCTGATTGCCTTTTTGATGATATCTATGTTGCTCCAACAAGTAGCATCGAGATGTTCTTGTCATACTAAATGTTTAATTTCTTCCTTTAGATAAATGCAGCTTTCAGTTGAATGCCCTTTCTAATGGTGAAAGTGACAATATTGTGATTAATTTTCTCTATTTGGATTTCTCAATGGGTTTGGCCATTTGAGATATTTATAATTTAGAATCTCCATTATGATATTACATAGTAGCATATCTAGATATAGTAATGTCAATCGATTTTTTGATTTTTTTTGAGATACTTTGTATGCAGCATACTTAGAGTTATTCTCAAATTCTCTAGAAGTAGTTTCATTTTAATTTGTGCCTCTACCTCTGATGAGTAATATTAGCATAAGATCTCTGATTAATGAAGAGTGAAAGGCTCGAACAAGACCTCCAAGAAAGAAACATCTAATAGCTGGATCTACTCTTGGAATTTAACGAGCTTCAAAAGAGAATCTTTGAAAGTATTCTTTAAGGGTTTCTCCTTCATTTTGGTGAATTACAAAAAGATGAGAAGAGTCTTTGATGATTCTTTGATTTGAGATAAATTGTTCAACAAAGAGTTTAGCCAAATAAGCAAAGTTGAGAATGGTCCATTGGGGGGGAAGGAATTAAACCAAACAGCTTGCCTTTAAGAGTGATAGGAAAAATTAGAGCAAAGTGGGCTTGTTGAGCATGCATAATAGTATTGTAATGATCGATGTGCTCATAAGGATTAGAGGTTCCATCATAAGGTTCAATGTTAGGTAGTTTAAACCCACCGAAAGATTTGTCTCTTAACGAGAATATTCTTGAATACTTTGGAGGATGAACGATTATCTCTTAATGAATTTATCTTGAACAAGGCGTTGTATTTCATCTCAACAACTTCATGAGTTATCTCCATGAAATGGGGTGATTTCAATCTCATCAAAGAGGTAAGGGATTCAAAGTTGTCGAAATAGTATGATGAGTTGAAACAATATAGTCATGATCTATATCATGATGATATAGAGTAATTTTCACATGATCATGAGGGGTTCTTTATTAGTTTCTTCAATAAAATTAACTCTATAATGTTGATAGGGTTGATTTCCTCTAGTTTGTGGTGGCATTCTCGATTGTTCAGCTCCTAGTAAGAGCTGAAGGATCTGAGCTTGATGTTCCTCTATTCTTCGCATGTGCTCCTCAAAAGTATGAAGTGTGCCACCTTGTTGGTGGTTTTGATCTTGTTGAGAAACTTGGTTGTCTAACATGATAAAGTAATGAGAATCTCCTTCCTACATATGGCATCAAACTATTGCATGCTAGAAAACTTGTAACAGTATAATAAAACTTCACGTCTTAGCTTTGTATGAAAATCCAACATGCACACACATAGTTGAAAAAAGAAAAAAAACCTCCATAATTTTTACATGAAAAAAACTAGAAATAAAAAAAAATCTCGAGTCTAAAAAAATGCTTATATATCAACTTTACAAAATTTGAATATCTTCCTAATAATATTACAAAATTGTATGTAAGAAACCCCGATAATGAGAACTCCAATCGTTACAATATACAGAGATCAGAACGATTATTGGGTGACGTGAACAATAGAGACAATAACCACGTGGGGATGACGAACTTGAACCCGGCTTTCTTCCAAGAAGTTCACTTTAGCTCCTCCCACTCTCATGACAAGAATGGAGTTCTATTTATAAGATTCTGAGAGGGTATTTTTGTCATTATAGCTAAAATCTAAAAATACTCCATCGGACGATTTGTATTGATTCATTTAATCATAGATAGTTTTTTGGTAATTTGATCATTCAAATGACCTTCGATCTGAGAAATCTTAGGCGTTGTCAGTCGCCAATTAAGCACGTAAATTTGTAGTCATCATCTAATTAACATTTTGAAGTTTTCATATGTAGCTTTTGGCCTTGATTTGAGCTCATTTGGGCTCGATCGGGTTATAGAGTTATTGGACTCATCTCACTCAGCCATTTAATTTGATTATATACATGCTTTAACTTGATATTTGTGCTTGATTTATAAATTTTAAAAGGATATATAAAAAATTAATGTTAAATAAAAAAAATAGCTTGTCTCAAGAAAAAAGTAGCTTTTAATACAAAGCAAATAAACAAGGAAAAGAAGCTTTAGAAAAGAAAAAAACCCAAAAGAACATAAGCTTTTTATATTCACATAATTTTATTTATGTAATAAAATATGTTTCTATATAGATTTTAGATTTTATCATGTTGGCTTGACCAATCTACAAGATGAGTCATATTTAGCTTGAGCTCGAGAGTATACAAGCTCAAACTTGAGATCAAGCTCACCTGGTTCAATAGGCTCGATTTGTGAGCATATTATTGAGTCGAGTTCAAGCTTGCTCACTCACTTACACCTAATCCACGTTGAACTCATTAATGAACATTAATTAGATATACTCAACTCCATAAACATGGGGATTTGAAGTTCACTTTTAGGCTTATTCATGATACATTATAAGTCTATAATATAAGAAGGATTGCTGAAGAAAAATTGACCCTACCTAAAAGCTTGTTCAGAATAAATCATATATCAATATAATCAAATTAAGTAAAAAAGGTATTATCTTGCTTACATTCATTAACATCTTTCATAATATCTGCTCTTTCAATCATCAAGCCTTGATCAACTTTCTTAAGAGGATTCGTTGAAATGGCAAGATTAACTAAAACCTCTGAGTTTTGACTTTCTTTTCTCATTTACTAATCTTATTATCTTTAGAGGCAACTTGGGATTAAGCATCTTCTTGTTATGCTCCATCTTTTATTATGACTTCATCTTCTTACATTTCTTTGATATGAAGACAAAAGAAATTTCAATTGCAAGTATTTTGACTTTGAAAATGCTCAATCTTGAAAGGAAAGATTTGTAAATTGAGCTAAATATGAATATGAATGAAAAAATAAGGAAGGAAGCTTTCATAGTTCAAATTCAAATTTTCTTTCAATGTTGATGTGTACAACATAATAATATAATAATTGATGTGATATATCATCAAGTCAAATTTGAATATTTTATCCTCTTATTCATTTATGAACATTTTAAAGAGACAAGAGAATTATACATTCAAATTATGCAGATTTAAAAGAATTGATTGACATGACGACACTCAAGACTAGTATGCTAAAATGAATAATCAATTCATGTAAGTCACAAAAGAAGATAGTAAACTCACTATTGAGTTTTAGTCATCCAAAGCTATATAGCATATAAAACTATAAGCCAATAGAATTTGTCAAAAATATTTTCTAAGTCATCAAATAAATTTTCCCTAAGTTTCAAAGCAAATGGTAGCAAGATAAAGTTGAATGATTTTGTCAAAACTCACAAACATATGAATGTAATTTGAATTCATCCTTCACTTAGAAGTTGACAAGTGCTCTCTATGTAATCAAATAGTTATAAACTAGCTAATTTTAGATTTATAAAAAAACACTTATTTTGTTATGAAATTATTTTTTTGTTGCTCAAATATAATATTTCTCTTGCATATAATGATGTGACTAAATTTCTTAACCTATAAATAGTGGTAAGAATATGAACTCACAAATGAAACATTGTATCAACATTTTAATTTATAATATCTCAAAACTTCGCCTAAGTTGTATTTTTCTCTCCTTTCCTCTTATTTGGTCATTCTTATTAGAAGATTTTGATTTCTCTTGCATATAATGATTTTAAATTTAACATTTCTTAACTAACTATTATGAATAATAAAATATTACAACCTTTAAAGAGAACAAAAGTATATTTTCATTCCTTCTATTAAAATTCAACACATCTAGATCAAGCTTCCTTACATGATTATTTTAATATAACATCCAATCATAATATAGTATGTTGGATCATTCAATAAAAGTGATTACAAATTTGAATATTATGTATTAAGCAAAAAAAATAGTTATATATATACTTATAAAAACAAATTCAAATTTTGTATATACTTTTACTAAAATGAAAATATGTATAATTGATATGGTCCATAAAATTAATTTGATCAAGAATGAATTTTAACACATTCTAGATAAAAAAAACTATTTATATCCTCACTTCCTTCTTCCAAGTCAAAACTCCAAACTGATATCAACTCCAGCTCTAACTCAAACCTTGAACCAATTCAATGGATTTTCTCAAATCATGAATCAATTCCAAATAATTGAAACCTATGATTGAAGCCCATAATTAGATTCCAAACTCCAAAATATTTCCTAAGTCCTTTGATTCCCTCTCGTGGACTTAGCCTAAATCAAATCTAAATCAATTCAAATTTAAGGAATTTTCTCATAACCCATTTATATTCTCGTTTATACTCACATATATAAATATAAATTCAAATCAATCAAAAATTCAAATCCAAATGAAAAAAAATCTTTTCTAAGTCATCTTAATTCCCTCTCATTGACTAAATCAAATCTAAATCAATTCAAATTCAAGGAATTTTCATAACCCATTTATATTCTCATTTATATTCACAAATATAAATGAAATATAAATTCAAATATCCAAAACTAAATTCAAAAATCAAATTCAAATTCAATAAAATTTCAACCTAAGCCTTTAAATCAAAATCTTGAACTGAGCCAAATCAAATTCAAATCAAGCCAAACCCTTGATTTTTCTTCATGATTTAATTAATCCTTCAATCATGAATCTAAATATAAACACAAACTTCAATCATAAAACCAAAACTAAATTCAAAAAAATCAAACCCAAGTCAAACTCATGTTCACCCCCTTTGAACTTGAAATTGTCAAGTGGATCAAAACCCATTTGACTTCGAACCACTTGCAACTGGATTTATATTTCAATCATAAGTCCATATGTGAGTTCAATTAAATTTGATTCAAGCCATGATCAAGTCAATTGACCCACTTAGGCTCACTTGACCCAAAGTGACCTAAAGTACCTCTTTGAGCCAAAATCCCACCCAAATTGAATTGAACTAAGCCCACCTAAGCCTCACATTATGAGCAACAATCATCATGAGATGATCAATCACCCAAATTGGGTCAGACCAAGTCAAACCTCAGAGTTGACCAAGGTAACATTTAGCCAAAATCAAACCTAAACTAGCCAAAAACCCACCACAGGCCAAATTTATTGAAACCATTGATCAAAACTAATTCATGGTCAATGTTTGAACTTGATGAAGTCATCATTTGAGCCTAACGCTAATTTGACCCAAGTTGACCCAGCTTGACCTAAAAAATCTAAATGTGTCAAAACTTGACCTAAGCCAAATTGATTAAAACTAATGGTTCATGTTCATTCCAAATCACTTGTTGAACTTGACCAAAGCCCCACTTGGAAAACTAAGCCTAACCTAACCCAATTGACCTTGAACCTAACTTGACCTAAAGTGTCAAATTAAGCCAAATCCAAATATAAACCAAATTGATTGGAAACAAAGATACCAATCCATTTCAAATGATCAACCAAACATAAATCAACCGTGACCTAACCCAATAGGTCAAATGGGTCAAATTGGTCAACTTGACCCATTTGACCTAAATGAAATCAAATGAACCAAATTCAAATATGAATCAAATTGAACCAAACCAATGATGCCAACATATTTCAAATGGTCATATGAACTTGACCCAACCCTTGGTTTGACCCAATTTGACTCATTTTGACCTAAATGGGCCAACATGAGCCAAATCACATCAAACCAACTCCAAATTCAATGAAACTTGGCCTAACCCATTTTTCAATCAAACCAAATATATTCAATCTGAAATCAAGGTCAAATGACCATTTTACATCTAGGCCTTAGGGTAACCAAAAATCAAAATCACTTGGAATTTGGTAAATTCCTTTTCATGGACACTTGGCATCCTCTTAGTGGACCAAATGGTCACTAATGGACATGTTGCACATGACCCATTGGGTTTAGGTCAGCCAAACCCAACCCAAGGTCAAACCGACCACTTCAAATTCAAAGTACATGGAAATCCTTCCTCCACTCAATTAAGGCATGACAAGCTTCACCACTCCACTAAACTAACACACCTCAACAAACCCCACTCAAGGAGGTCAATTGGATCAAAATGGCAAGAAAGCAGGTCTCCAATCCTTCAAGAGGGAGATATACTCCCCCTAATTTCATTTGAATTCAACTCTCTCCTATTCAATTGAAGCATAGGAACTCAAAGGAAGTGATTCCAAGCTCCCCCAAGGTTTCTTAGGCATTTTTCATTTCCTCATTTTTGGATTTCTTCAAATCAAAAATAAGAGAGCTCAAGGGAAATTCAATCTCACTCAATACTCCAAGCTAGTCCAATTCACTTTGCAAGCACCTAGGGAACCCAATCGAGCTCATCTAAGCCTTCACACAAGTTTTCCAAGCAAGGGAGGACTGTTCTTGATCATCACTTGAAGGTGAACTTAGCCCATAGGAAGATCCATCCAATCTCAACACCTCAAACCTTCAACAAGGCTTCGTCTCCACTAAACGAAGCTACTTCAAAGGATTCAAGCACCGGTGATAGCCTCCAATGAGGTATGCCATTAAACTGAGCATAATTTCATCTCCTCTGGTCCTTTATGAAGGGAAGTTTCACCCCAAGCAAAGTTAGTCGTTGGATGTGTTCCCCTTTACTCTTAGATGGTGTGGGTTGAATTTGGTTTCATTCGAGCTCAATCGAGCATGGATCTTCCCCTAGAATATGGGTGATGGCCATCTCCATGGGGAAGATCAGGGGTAGATCATGGGCCATCCATCCGCACATTTTGGATGGATGACCATGATCAAGACGCGTAGGATATTTGATTTAATCCTTTAATACCGCAAGCTTAATCTCGCTCGATCCTTGATCTACGACGGAGATACCGTGCATACGTGCTAATTACGATGTGATAACTTAAATAGCCTCTCCCATGGCATCACGTGGAAAGCGCGAGCTGCCTCAGCCTTCACGTGGTGCCGAAGGGATTAGCTATTTTAATTAGGAATTTATTTAATTATCCTTAATCACAATCTAATTGCATAACTACTAGAAAATCCTAAAATATAAGGTAAAAAGCATTGGAAAGAAAATTTAGAGGAGAATATTCTAAAATTAATTTCATTAGATTTTATATTGTATATTTTCTTTAATTAGATTTTTAATAAAAACCTAATAACCCTAATTACTCCCTAATTATCCCACTGATTAATCTCAAACTTCTCATGTGCATTTAGGGAGATGATTTCTACCTCCTTAAGTTTCTTTGATTTGATGAGTTAATTAAAATTATTGGACCCTAATCACTCTCTTAATATATTAGTACAAGCATGTGAACAGTGGTTTAATCCTTTTATTAAGTTAATTATGCCTTGCTTAAGTAGAAGATATTTATGGAATGGAGGAATTTTTCTAAGACATTCCCTAAACCATTTTCCTTAATCCAAACTTAATTGGGCTAATCCCCTAATCACTTGCTTAATTAATGATAAAAATTTCAAAATATTCCAAAACTTAATCAAACTATCTCAGGTAGATTCTAGGTGTTAAATAACCTAAGTGGTTTAAGAAAATTAAAATCAACCTACATGTGTGGAAGTGTTATGAAAGTACTTAACTTAAACCCTTTAACTTAATTAATCATTAATGAGCCAAATGCATTAGGCCCTTTTCTTCCTAGTGAATGCGATTTAAATTCTTTATGTGATTTTATGTCATGTCATTGGCTCATAATTATTTGGTTAACTATGCTAATGTGGTATATGTAAGTGATAATACACTTAATGTACACCCTAACCTAACTAAAATAAAATTGACCCAAAAATTAAACAAAATAACATACACATGTGAGAATGGGTAAAACTCATCTCACATTTCTCAAATCAAAATCAAACATAAAAAATTCAAACTCAAAACAAATTTGATCTTTTAAATAATTCTATTTTAGGATTGTCTTTAGGAATTAATTAGGGTGAATGAATTTATATTACTTTCATCACTTTATTTCTTTCCTAGTATGCTAAATGTGTATGTCATATAAAAATCATGCATTCATTCCTTTTTGTTAAAAAAAATCAAAATTAAAATGAAATGTTCTCTTTATGTCAAGTTGAATGTTTTGACTAAAGTAAGAACATGAATGACTATTATCACTACTAAATTCAAATTTATTTTCAAAAATTATAAATCAAAGTGTGCTAAACATTCCCATTTGCATGTATAGATATGCTTAGGATTCATTCATATGCATGTTATATATGTTGGGAAAGAAATAAAGTGGTGTGTGTTTTGTGATATTATTTCACTTTAATCTTAAAATGTCTTTCTTTTTGAATAGGTTTATTTAGAGTTAATTTAAACTTAGGATTAACTAAAACACATAAGAAAATATTCACTAAACAAAATCAAATATGAATCTACTTTAGAAATTACTTAGAGTAGAAGGAAAGAGAAGTTCTCTTCTATTTTCCTCTTTACAACTTAGAAATTAATTAGGATTCACCTAAACCAAATCAAAAATACAAAAATACAATTTACCCAAAATAACTAAACAACTTAAATTGAAATCATCCTTTAATTTGAACATTTTCATGCTTAAATAATCTAAACCTTAAACCCATAGCTAAGCATACCTCACAAACCTTAAATGGCACACACATTAGGCTAAGTCACCACTTCTAGCTTTAGGTTAGGGCAGTGCATGGTTTGATGCTTGCTTTTATTTTGTGATGTATTATTTCTAGTCTGGATGTTAGGGTGTGTATGTAGACTGAATGGTAGGACAATTTAGTCTAATCATTATCAGGCTTAAGGGCATTATAATAAATAAAAATATAAATGCTTTTGAAGTGCAGGTGCTTATACCCCTGAGCATAATCTAATAGGTCAGGTGGACTTGATTATTAATGTGTAAGTCCAATACATACATGCTTGAGATTTGTATGATTTGTTTAGTGAATTTCTATTTTATTATATTTACTTTTCCTTTTCATGTAATTTTACAATTAGGATTCTTGGAATGATTGTTATGAGGGGATTAGGATGAGCATTGGTCATAAGATTTTATCTTATGTACCATGTGAAGCCTTTGGAGCAACCACATTCCAACCATCCAAAAGAAGAAAGAAGAAAAGAAGAGAAGAAAAAAAAGAAGAAATGAAGAAATGAAGACCCCCATAACATGAATTTCTTGCTTAATTATAATTAATTCATTCGTAATCAGGGTCGATATAAGGGTAGAGCTCGGCTACCCAATTTTTTTCAGGTTTGTGCAGTGGTGCCCGACCACAAATGACCTTTTATTCTTTTGCGTTAGCTTTATAAAATATTTGATATTTTGTTTAACTTGTGCATTAGAATAACATATATTTTTTCTCTTCATATGTATATGGCTGGATGACGAGTAAGCTCTTAGGAAAAAAATGAATCTTCTACCAAATTAATCAACTCAAAATTAAAAATAAACAACTCATAATCTCACATAAAGCTTAGGCTAAAAATCAAGATAAAAGAATTAACCCCTTGGATGTGTACTTTCTTTTCTAACATCATGCATAAAAGTATATTATTTCACTCTTGATTGGAGGGCTTCCACCTTTGCCAGAGAACTTGGTTTGACCTGTGAGAGCTATGGTGGAAACACATCTCCTTATCTTGCTGATTTTGGCTCATAATCTTATTTCTCATACATTAGGCATATGAATCCTATAGCCTGAGTCAAATGATTATCCTAAATGAAAATAAAACATATATAAATTTTGCTTTAGATTTAAGTCATTATTCATGCCCTTACATGATCTAATCTCTTTAGAGAGTGTGTTTAAGGGCTTAGTCTCTTTCTAAATAAATAGCAATCTTGCATAAACATAAGACTTGCCTACATGAATTTAAAATTGTAGGAGGAGTTAGTTGGCAGCCACCCTTAGGTGGTTGTAAGTCCAACAATCTGGTGGTTTATCCTCTCTTATGGAAGTAAACTAAATACACATTTTCACCTTAGATTTAGGTCATACTTTTGGCTCTCGCCAAAGCTCCCTAGATTTGGGTTCAGAGGTTGCTACTTCCCTTTACGGGCTACGAGCATAAATCCTTTCTGTAATTCCATCTTATGTCATGGAATCATAAGTCCTAGAATTCAAAAAATTCAACTCAAACACATTAATTCAATTTCAAAAAATATAAAACCCAACCATAGAGTAATCTAAGATACTTGCTTACTTATTCTTGGATCTTAAGCATCCCTACTTATTTTCATTTGGCTTGATAATAACTCCCTCTTCTTGATCGATCCTTCTTAGCTTTCTAAAAAATAAACCAATGATTGATAGTCCTACCTTTTTTAAAATCTTTTGAGACAATGATCATTTACCTTAATCGATAGTATTCCTAAGAAATCATGTTCCTTAAGATGTAATTAACTATGGAGGCTTTCTCTAGTAGGGAACTTAATGAACCTGGTTTAAAATAAACCCTGCTTTACTTTTCCATGTAAAGTAGGGGAAGAATCACTGGTACATTCTGAAGACCCATAGTCCATAGTTCTTGAGGTGATTAAGTCCATTGTAGGGTGGTGACTATCTTTTGAGATAGTACACCTCTCTCAATGTAAATCACCCTAATAAGAATATCTATTGGCACAAGATGTATTTTATATATTTTTATTTTTTTCTTTTATATTTCTTTTCCCTAAAAAGAAAAGGGAGAGGTCGTGCTTTTGGTCCTCGCCAAAGCTCCCTAGATTTGGGTTCAGAGGTTGCTACTTCCATTTGCGGGCTAGAGCATAAATCCTCGTCTCTTACGTAATTCCATAATCTTGTGTCATGGAATCATAAGTCCTAGAATTCTAATAAAAATTCAACTCAAACACATTAATTAAAATTTAAAAATGTAAAACCCAACCATAGGGTAATCTAAGGTGCTTACTAGGCTTCCTAATATCTTAAGCATCCCCTACTTATTTTTATTTGGCTTCGATAAGAACTCCCTCTTCTTGATCGATCCCACTTAGCTTTCTAAAAATAAACCAATCGATTAAAAGTCCTACCTTTTTGAAATCTTTAGAGACAATGATCATTTACCTTAATCGATAGTATTCTTAAGGAATCATGTTCCTTAAGATATAATTAACTATGGAGGCTTGTCCCTGTAGGGAACTTAACGAACCTGGTTTAAAATAAACCTTGCTTTACTTTTTCATGTTAAGTAGGGGAAGAATCACTGGTACATTCTGAAGACCCATAGTTCTTAGGAGTCCTTATTAAGGTGATTAAGTCCGTTGTAGGGAGGTGACTTCTATCTTTCGAGATAGTACACCTCTTCTCAATGTCGTAGCCGATCACCCTAATAAGAATATCTGCGGATCTGCGTAGCATCCCCAAAAAGATGTATTTTATATATTTCTATTTTTTTATTTTATATTTATTTTTCCCTAGAAAGAAAAGGGAGAGGTCGTGCTTTTGGCCCTCGCCAAAGCTCCCTAGATTTGGGTTCAGAGGTTGCTACTTCTCTTTGCGGGCTACAAGCATAAATCCTCGTCTCTTAGGCAATTCCATGATCTTGTGTCATGGAATCATAAGTCCTAGAATTCTAATAAAAATTCAACTCAAACACATTAATTCAATTTCAAAAATGTAAAACCCAACCATAAGGTAATCTAGGGTGCTTACTAGGCTTCATAATATCTTAAGCATCCCCTACTTATTTTCATTTGGCTTCGATAAGAACTCCCTCTTCTTGATCCCACTTAGCTTTCTAAAATAAACCAATTGATTGATAGTCCTACCTTTTGAAATCTTTAGAGACGATCATTTACCTTGTCGATAGTATTCCTAAGGAATCATGTTTCTTAAGATATAATTAACTATGGAGGCTTGCCCCTGTAGGGGAACCTGGTTTAAAATAAATTCTGATTTACTTTTTCATGTAAAGTAGGAGAAGAATCACCGGTACATTCTGAAGACCCATAGTCCTTAGGAGTCCTTATTGAGATGATTAAGTCCATTCTGGGGTGGTGACTTCTATCTTTCGAGATAATACACCTCTCCTTAATGTCGTACCCGATCACCCTAATAAGAATATCTGCGGATCTGCATGCCATCCCAACAAGATGTATTTTATATATTTCTATTTTTTTCTTTTATATTTCTTTTCCCTAAAAAGAAAAAGGAGATAGATGAAGGCGAAGATGTATAGAATAATTTTCACCATGTATATAATTAAATCAAATGTTCCCTCAAATTGATTCAAAAGTACATGATTGGCAAATAAGTGTTTATTTGTGCATATACCAAAATTGAGCCCCCCAAAAAATCAAAGTGGGCCCACAATATCCTTTTTCCCTATTATGTTATCAAAGGGGTTGTTAAAGCATTGTTAGGCCCATTTATTCATGCCCTATAAAAAGCTCTAATTTATGATGGATTTTAGCAAGCTTCCATTTAAGCATATTTATAATATAATCTACTTCTCTTATAAAAATTAATAAAGAGATGTGATCAATTCCTTAGTTTAGTCTAAATCAACTCATATATATTGAGTCAAATGTTAAGATAGACTATAGAGATTGTTTTAAATTTGACTCAAGCTAAATTAAACTTATTAATTATATTTATGTAAGAAAAATTTAACTTTATATGCCTCAAAATAGTACACATAGAAAAATATTTTTGCTGTTTATTTTCTTAGGAATGTATACCAAAAAGTTCATTAAAAATCAAATTATCGCTACTTGTATGTGCAAACTTCTAATTGAAATACATCACAAATGAATTTAATTCAAATTGGTTTGAAGCCAAACCTTTATTTGAATTCTATTCAAACCAAATTCAAACATCACCTTCTTAATACACACTAATCCATCAAAGATTTCCACAATAAATGTGTTGCAATAGACTTCTCATTGTGTTCGGCTCATTAAACTAATGAGATGAGTACGAACATATTTTTAGACTCATTAGCCAAATACAAGCAGCTCTCCATTTGATCCTATTTAGCTCATTTTAAGTCAAAATAAATAAATAAGTGTGTGTGTGTGTGTGTGTGTGTGCAATTTATTCTATGCAACAAATGTGGCCTAGTGGTCTTGGAGAGTGGAGTTGGAGGTTTGAAATGGCACAGGTTCGAATCATTCCCTCACCATTTTATATTTCTATTAAAATTTTTTATATAGGTCATATTTTTAGTCCCACATTGTAAAGAGAAGTTTCTCTTAGCATAAATCCATACATAAATATCTCATCCTAAGCTAGATAATGTTTGAACAAGACTCATTTGGGTTGGTTTCATTCGACAAATCAAGTCAAACATGAGCCAGATCGAACAAATCGACTAATATCGAGCCAAACACGAACTTACTTCTTTCAAGCCAATTTGAACATTAGCTAATATAAACGAGCCAAACACCGAAATCCTTAGGGTCAAGCTCAACTCATTTTGCACCCCTAGTCCAATCTCACGATGCCTTCCTCACTAACTTTTATCTCTAACTTCTCATATGCCATTGGCGCCATTGAACAAAGTGAGCTCCATTATGAACATAATTTCTCCTTCTAATGCTATCTCGAAGCCTTCCTAGCAAACACCGCCAATCCCATGATGTCTTCTCTAGTTCTCGATGCATTTTTTTGGCAAGCTCCATTCATGACTCCTCTTTTCTCACATGACATAGTGAAAGGCTACCCAAGTTCCTATCAAACTTCCTTCTCTTCATGCACCTGGAATTTTGAACACCTTTAGTTTTGAACCAATATTTGAATAATAGTTTGATTTAGGTCAAATCAAATTTGAACTAGTTCAAACAAATTTCATTCAATTCACAATTGACTTCATTATATAAAATATTTCCCTCATTTGGGATAAATTGGTTTGAAACATACTTTCAAATATGTTTCTCAAAAAAAAACAACAAAATATTTTTTCAATTTTTTTCTATTATAAGGCACATAAAGTAAAATTTTTATATAATTAATTTATAATATATAAATTGAAAAGAAAATTTAAAAAATATATAATGTATAAATATGTTATTTATTGGGTAAGTATTTTTATGTTTATAAGGTGTTATGGGTCTAAAAGCTTGCCTCATTTTTTATGCTTATTTCAGTTAGCTTGACGATAATTGTTCTAAGCTCATAAGAATTAGGGTTAATCCATTGGGATTTTTGGAGGGTGCGAACCCAACTCACTAAATGGCTTTACTTCTAGCCTTGAGTCTCGTGCACATTCCTTGCATTCAACTTACCAAAATCATCTATAAAATACTCTCACCACAAGTAAACATATGGAGCTGATATATTGTGGCAAAATGCTCCACATTCCTTGCAAAACGTTGAAGAAAATTTAGTGATTAAAAAAACCTCAAGAGACGATCTCCAAATTTTTTTTTTTACATGAAATTATCTTCTTCTACAATTGGTGGAAAGGTGATGCTTTATATCCTTAAAAAAGACTAGTTGATGCATTTCGATTAAGCAAGACAAGGTGATTTTTCTTCTCCAAATTTTAATGTAAGATATTCAATCTTGTCAATCATATAACTTTATATTTTCAATTTATTTATAAGAATGAAATCTTCATAAAAAAAATTCTCATCTCTATCATCACAAATTTTTCTTCACAAGCAACATAAATCATGCCAAGTGGAGGATCATTTTACTAATAGAGAATTTGGTCTTACTCATATATACTAACAATGCGTTCATCAGTTTTCATTTTTAGATCGACATATGTGATCACAATAGAGATATATTCCCAAAAAACAAAACATTTGTATCAATATAATAGGCTGAAGATATATAATAATAATAATAATAATAATAATATAATAATAATAATAATAATAATAATAATAATAATAATAATATAATAATAATAATAATAATAATAATAATAATGATTAATCAGAAAATCCTAATCAAAATTTTGATCTAAATCAAATTTAAACATTATTGAATTTACTTGAAGATAAGTGTAACATAAATTTTTTTGATCGTTCATATATTGCACAAATCTTCAAATAAATATAACTTTTAAAACTATTGATCAAATTTTGATTAGAATATTCTAAACTATATATATATATATATATATATATATATATATATATATATATATATATATATATATATATATATATATATATCAGAATCCGAAGAGATTAGAACCATGCCATACTAATAATCATACGAACCATACTTCTCTCACAGCCATATGAAATCCAAGCAAAATCATGCAAATAAGGACTTAACTCATACCATTACAGCTGATATAATTGTCTGCTAATCTCCTAAGAGAAGTTCCCTTACAATGGCATCCGCCATTCCATCAGCCAGAGGAAACATGTGGCCTGCATCAGTTAGTTCATGATACTGAACCCAGGGAAGCTTTTGGCTGATGTATCTAGAGAAGGTAACAGGCACAATGAAATCTTCAGTCCCATGCCATAAGTGCACTGTGCCTTCCTTGCTCGGAAACGGATTCTCGAGACCCATAGGGTTGAACTCCCATTCTCCGAAACCCACTATCATGTCGCGAATCAACGACTCATACTCACCTTGCTGCCTTATCTGTGCCTGTCAACAGTTAACATTATTTGTTATAATCTACATTCCAAGTAGAATATAACCAATGAAGATATGAAGTTAATATTTCTGGGTTTTATAGAGATCAACCAAAGAATCTAAAGGCTTTCATTTGAGTAGATCTAAAACAGAATACAAGGAGTGTAATTTTAGTTGTAGAAGACTTAGTGGTATGGGTGATCATGTCAATAAAAAGAGTGAATGTTTTAGATATCTCGGGTCTATTGTTCAAAGTGATGATGAAATAGTTGGAGATGTTATTAATAAAATTCAAGTTTGATGGTTAAAAAAGTATCACTTAGACTCAATAGAAAATTTGATAAGTAGGTGGTGAGATCTGCAATGCGTTATAGTGCATAATGTTAGACAGTAAAAGAGAAGCATAAAATTAAGTGTTGCAAAGATGAGGATGATTAGGTTTATGAGTACCTATATACATGAAAAAAGTTGGAGTTGCTCCGATGGAAAATAAGAATAGAGAGTCGCCTTAGATGATTTGGTTAAATAAAATGTCGGTCGTCCGATGACTCAATTAATATGTAGATATATTAGCTTATGTTAAGAAATCTGAGGTATACCTAGAAAGTTTTGGTTATGATGTATAAAAAAAAGACTTTATTTTATTAGAATTAAATGAATTTGACACTTATGGCACAATGGTGAAGAAAGATTCATGTACCACGTATTAAGATAAGCTGTTTTTTGTTGTTATATAGACTTTCTAATCCTGATGCTTGATGTAATTTTGTCTATAGTGAATATTTCCTGAAGAAATGGTGTTGTTCCTTGTCATACTTGGGCTCAGTTTTACTATAAAAAACAACAGAGAATTGGCTGAAATATCACTTTTAGGAATCTGTTTTCAACTCTTGGAAAAGCGATAGTGATATGTATTAATATCAGAGATTACAGTTGAGGGGAGGATTAATTTCTGTAATTGAGACAGTGAGCTTTGATGAAATGTTTCTGGCTTGAGTTCTGGTTCGGTTACTGTTCCAATTGGATCTATTTGGGTGTGAGTTGAGTCCAATCAGTGAGTGAAATCCTTGCCAAATGAGTCAACCCGGCTGAGTTAATAGAAGGAAACGTTCGGGAGCCTTTAGATCCGTTGGATCTAGCGCCTTTTCTTCTCGGCCGTTGGATGGACTCCCTTGGATTTGGGTCTTTCTTGCGCTGCTTGGGAAATCGTTGGATCAGTGTAAGTGATCTCTGCCCTTGGATCTTTGTTTTGATCACGCGGTTGCCTTTCTTTCTAGCTGTGAGTGGATTACAGATGGTGTTGTCTGAGCGGCTTGATCTGTATTTTGATCACGGATCGTTGGATGATCTCAGTGGATAACAGGTGTCGTCAATCGAGCGGCAGCGATTCGAATTACGGGATCGAATCGAGTAACCCTAATTCATTTCTTGATTTTTCAGCTTCTCTGTTCGGCTCTGCTAGGGTTTCTGAGGGAAGAATCGGAGGAGAAGGAGGAGATCCTTACCGGCGATGCTCGATCCAATGAAGATCCACCGTAGAAAGGGCCTGAGGATGCCGGAACCAGCTTGAGAGAGGATCTGGAGGAGAACCGGGGAGATTGCGCCGTCTGTTTGGTGTTTTCCGGCGGTTTCCACCGTGGGAATCGAGCTACAGAGGGAGAAGAGAGACCAGGAGAAAGAGGGAGGAGACTTAGGAAGGAGATCAGAGGAGTCTAGAGATAATTTTCTTCAACCCTTATCTTCTGTTGTTCTTCTCTATTTATAGTTTTCGTTGTTGGTTCTTCTAAAGTCTTCTTTGGTTCTGTAACTAATTTCTGTTGCATGTCGTGTATTCAGTTACTTTCCTTGCTCTGTCTTGTATCTGATTGGATAGCTTGATCTCTTGCTGTGCTGTCAGTTATTTAGAGTTCTTGAATTTCATGCTATTAGTTTTCAGTTTTGGATGCTGTGCTGGCAGTTAGCTTTCTTGATCTTTCTACTTTTTCTGTTTATCTGCTGGGCTAGCTTGTTATATGTTTATACTTCTCTCTTGGGACAGTCTCTGTTTTTGTGATATTTTCTTTTATGTAGTCTGGAAATCCTCTGTAAAGCTATTTATTTTATTTATTTACCTATTGAATTATTCTCTGTTACTTCTGGATCTTCTTCTGATTAGTTGGTGATGAAGTCTTTTAACCAATTTGGCCTTTTTCTTATTCTTGGGTCTCTGTTGATGGCTTGGGGATATGTGTTCATATCATTACTCCCCTCCCCCACCTTGACCTTGTCCTCAAGGTCAAAATCAGGAAAATTTTCCTGTATTTCTTTCTCTGTTACCCAAGAAATATCTGTTTCTAATAAACCTTCCCACTGGATTAATACCTCTTTGATCTGTTGATCTCCCTTTTGTATCATTCTGTGATCCAGGACTTTGATAGGTATAATAAACATTTGTCCATCTCTGAATTGGTTTGATAACTGTGCTGGATGGATAGTCGAGTCCTGTCTGTATGGTTTTAATCTAGATATGTGAAATACATTATGTATTTTGGCTGTTTCAGGTAATTCAATTTTATAAGCCACCATACCTATTTTTTTGAGTATTTTGAAGGGTCCATAATACCTTCTTTGCAATTTGGTATACTGATTTCTTGTCACTGAAGTCTGTCTGTAAGGTTGTATTTTAACTAAAACTAATTCATTGACTTCCAATTGAAGGTCTCTTCTGTGTTTATCAGCAATCTGTTTCATCCTGTTTTGAGCTTCCTGTAAATTTGTAATCAGGGTTTGTATGTTCTTGTCTCTTTGTTGTAATACTGATTCTACCTCTGGACTGTTGGCTGTATTGATAGCATAAGGAATGATTGTAGGAGGGAGTCTACCATAAACTGCTTGAAAAGGAGTCATTTTGGTTGAAGCATTGATGCTTGTGTTATAGCAAAACTCTGCCCATGGTAGGAACTGTAACCATGCCTTAGGTGTATCCAAAACAAAGCTCCTTAGATATTGTTCTAGGATTCTATTGGTTACTTCTGTTTGTCCATCTGTTTGAGGATGGTAAGCACTGCTGTGCTTTAAAGTTGTTCCATGAACAATTCTTGCCAAAAATTGCTCATAAACAATGGATCTCTGTCGGATACTATTCCTTGTGGTATCCCATGGAGTTTCACAATGTCTGTGATAAAGATTTGAGCTAGATAAACTGCAGTAAATTGTTTTGGTAGGGCTGAAAAATGCGCATACTTTGATAGTCTGTCCACTACTACTAGTATAGTTGTTTTATTATGAGACTTAGGTAAACCAGTGATGAAATCCATAGATACCTCTTCCCATATTGCAATGGGCAGTGGTTGTAGTAATCCTGCTGGTCTCTGAGTATCATATTTGACTTGTTGACAAATGGGGCATGTTGATACAAATTGTTTAATATCCTTTTTCATCTGTTTCCAGAAGAATTGTTGAGTAATTCTAGTCATAGTTTTCTGAATGCCTCCATGCCCTCCTATTGGTGTTGAATGGAACTCTCTTATGATCTTGTTTTTAAGGTCTGAGTCTTTTATATATAATTCTGTCTTTGAACTGAATTAGCCCTTTACTAATCTGTAATGAGGGAATAATTCTGGATTGTCAGCAATTTTTTTATATAATTCTTGTAGTTCCTTATTAGCTTTGGTTTCCTCTGTAATTTGCTGCATAAGACCATTGAATTGCTGAGTATATACTGAGGAGTTTAATGACATTAAGGAGTCTGTTTGATCCTTAATCAAGCTGTCTTCTGTGTTAAACATTTTTCTGGACAGTGCATCAGCTGCTTTGTTTGTAATGCCTGGTTTATATTCAATACTATAATCATACCCCAGCAGTTTGACCAAAAATCTTTGCTGTTCAGGGGTTTGAATTGTTTGCTGTAATAATTCTCTAATACTTTTCTGATCAGTTCTGATTGTAAACTTATTTCCTAGTAAGTATTGTCTCCACCTTGCAACTGTTTCTGTTATAGCATATAATTCTCTTGCATATGTTGATGTTTTTTGTAAAGCTGGTGAAAGTTTCTTACTGAAGTAAGCAATTGGATGTTTGTTTTGTGTGAGAACTGCTCCGATTGCTGTACCTGATGCATCTGTTTCAATGATAAATGGTTGAGCAAAGTTTGGATATGCTAATACTGGTAATGTTGTCATTACTTGCTTTAATTTGGTAAAAGCTGTTGTTGATTCTTCTGTCCACTGAAACTGTTGCTTGGCTAACATAGATGTTAGGGGGGAAGCAATTGCTGCATAATTCTTGACAAATTTTCTGTAATAACCTGTTAAAAAAAATCCTCTTAATTCTTTGACTGAATTAGGTAACAGCCATGTTTGCACAGCTTGAATCTTGTTGGGATCCACTTGTATGCCTTGGGCCGATAAGATGTGACCTAAGTAGTCAATTTTCTCTTGTACAAATGAACATTTTGAGGGTTTAATAAACATTGAATGCTTGAGTTGTTTCAGCACTTCTTGGAGATGATATGGATGTAGTTCTAATGTCTTGTAGATGAGAATATCATCAAAAAAACTAAAACAAACTTTCTTAGGAATGGTTTAAGGACTGTATTCATTAAAGCTTGAAATGTTGAAGGTGCATTTGTGAGTCCAAAAGGCATAGCCAGAAACTCATAGTGTCCTTCATGAGTTCTAAAGGCTGTTTTATAAATGTCTTCCTTTGCCATTCTTATCTGGTGATATCCTGACCTTAGATCCAGTTTAGAAAATAATGTAGCTCCATATAATTCATCCATGAGTTCTTCAGGAGTTGGAATAGGGAATCTGTCAGGTATAGTCACTTTATTGAGGGCTCTATAATCTACACAGAACCTCCAGGTACCATCTTTCTTTTTGATTAATAAAGCTGGGGAAGAGAAAGGACTGATACTTTCTCTGATTATACCACTTTCCAGCATTTCTTTAATTAATCTTTCAATTTCAGTTTTCTGAAAATGTGGATACCTGTAATTTTTAACTCTCACAGGTTGAGTTCCATGTGGCAGATGGATTTGATGGTCTATATTTCTGCTTGGGGGTAAGCCTTTTGGGTTTTGAAATAACTGCTGGTAAGTGTGTAATACCTGTTGTATTTCTGCTGGCAATGTATTGAATTCTACTATAGAGGGATCTGTTTCCTCTGTTATTTGACTCATTTGAAAGCATGATAATATCTCTTTCTGTTGCTGCAACTTAGTGAACTGATGAAGGGAGATTCTGTCCACTGTTGCTGCTGTATTTCCTTGTAATTGTACTAGTCTGTCATTAATATAGAATTTCATTGTTAGCTTCTTGTAATCAAATGTGCATTCACCCAACTGTTCTAACCATTGAACCCCTAAAACTATATCAGCTCCTTGCATGGGTAACAGATAGCAATCTGTAATAAAAGTATTGCCTTGTAGTTGAATAGGGAGATTAGAACATATGCCTGAGCATTTTAAAGTTTCCCCATTGCCTACCAATACTTGAAATACTGATGCTGGAGTGATTTTAAAATCAATAAATTTTGCTAATTTTGATTGAATGAAATTGTGGGTAGATCCACTGTCAATCAAAACTTGTACCTTTTTATTTCCAATTAAACCTTGTAATCTCAAGGTTCTCGGGTTAGACTGACCTGTAAATGCATTGAGGCTGATTTCAGGGAATTCTTCTTGCAGATTTTGTATTTCCAGCTCATTTTCTTGCTGTAAATACTGGTCTTGGTCCTCATTGATTACTGTTAGAGTAAACATTTTTGATTTGCAAATATGACCTCTGTGATACTTCTCATCACAATTAAAACAAAGTCCCTTCTTCCTTCTTTCATCCAGTTGTGTTGGGGTCAATTTCTGTATGGGAATGTTTTGTTTATTGGTTATTCCATTGCTTTGATTAATTGCTGGCATTAGTGGGGGTGTTGGCAGCAAAGGTGGTTGATAGTTCTGGTTTTGTTTACTCTGTTGGGCTTGGTATGTTCTGTTATATCTTGGTATTATATCTTCAGCAAGCCTATCCTCCATCAATTTAGCTAACTGGAAAGCTTGCTGCAGTGAGCTAGGCTGCAATGCTCTAACTTCCCTTTTTATGTCTTGCCTTAAACCAGATTCAAAGCAACTCTGTAAGAATTCAGGTGGAATTCCTGATATTTGGTTTGCTAATTCCTCAAATTCGTTATAAAATTGCTGCACTGTTGTTTTCTGTTGTAATTTTGCAAGTTCACCCCTTAAATCTCTATACAATGAGGGGCCAAATCTCTGAATAACTTGCTCTTTAAATTGTGTCCAAGAGTGTAATTGGTGATTAAGATGCATCCATTGGTACCAACTTAATGCTGGTCCGTCCATGTAAACAGATGCTATTAAGAATTTTTGGTCTTCTGAGAGGCTATAATATTGAAAGAATTGGTCTGCCTTAAACAGCCAACCTCTAGGATTCTCTCCATTGAATCTAGGCATGTCTACTTTCACTAGCCTATTGTTGTTTTGAGTTTGTTGTCTAGGAGGAAAAGAGATTTCAGAGTGAGGTTGGGTACATACCTGTGATTGTTGTTGTTCTTGCAGATTATTTTCCAATTTTTCTTCAATTGAGGAGAGTCTTCTGGATACATCATTGAGTATCATAGTGATGGATTGCATTTGTTCATCAGTTTTGTTTTGTCTGTTGACACATTCCTCAATAGTTTTTGCTGTGTGTCTTGTGCCTTCAGCCATTGTTTGAGTTGTGGGATTCAACGAGAGTGGGAAGTCAACGAGAGTGGGAAGTCAACGAGAGCACCAATGATATGTATTAATATCAGAGATTACAGTTGAGGGGAGGATTAATTTCTGTAATTAGCTTGAGACAGTGAGCTTGAGTGATGAAATGTTTCTGGCTTGAGTTCTGGTTCGGTTACTGTTCCAATTGGATCTATTTGGGTGTGAGTTGAGTCCAATCAGTGAGTGAAATCCTTGCCAAATGAGTCAACCCGGCTGAGTTAATAGAAGGAAACGTTCGAGCCTTTAGATCCGTTGGATCTAGCGCCTTTATTCTCGCGTTGGATGGACTCCTTGGATTTGTGTCTTTCTTGCGCTGCTTGGGAAATCGTTGGATCAATGTAAGTGATCTCTGCCCTTGGATCTTTGTTTTGATCACGCGGTTGCCTTTCTTTCTAGCTGTGAGTGGATTACAGATGTTGTTGTCTGAGCGGCTTGATCTGTATTTTGATCACGGATCGTTGGATGATCTCAGTGGATAACAGGTGTCTTAAATCGTGGCGATTAGGGATCAAACGAGTAACCCTAATTCATTTCTTGAATTTCCTTTCAGCTTCTCTGTCGGCTCTGCTAGGGTTTCTGAGGGAAGAATCGGAGGAGAAGGAGGAGATCACGGCGATGTCGATCCAAGGAAGATCCACCGTAGAAAGGGCCTGAGGATGCCGGAACCAGCTTGAGAGAGATCTGGAGGAGATCCGGGGGATTTGCGCCGTCTGTTTGGTGTTTTCCGGCGGTTTCCACCGTGGGAATTGAGCTTGAGGGAGAAAAAAGACCAGGAGAAAGAGGAGGAGACTTAGGAAGGAGATCAGAGGAGTCTAGAGATAATTTCTTCAACCCCTATCTTCTGTTGTTCTTCTCTATTTATAGTTTTCGTTGTTGGTTCTTCTAAAGTCTTCTTTGGTTCTGTAACTAATTTCTGTTGCATGTCGTGTATTCAGTTACTTTCCTTGCTCTGTCTTGTATCTGATTGGGTAGCTTGATCTCTTGCTGTGCTGTCAGTTATTTAGAGTTCTTGAATATCATGCTATTAGTTTTCAGTTTTGGATGCTGTGCTGGCAGTTAGCTTTCTTGATCTCCGGCTTATTACTTTTCTGTTTATTTGCTGGGCTAGCTTGTTATATGTTTATACTTCTCTCTTGGGACAGTCTCTGTTTTTGTGATATTTTCTTTTATGTAGTCTGGAAATCCTCTGTAAAGCTATTTATTTTATTTATTTACCTATTGAATTATTCTCTGTTACTTCTGGATCTTCTTCTGATTAGTTGGTGATGAAGTCGTTTAACCAATTTGGCCTTTTTCTTATTCTTGGGTCTCTGTTGATGGCTTGGGGATATGTGTTCATATCAGATAGGGTGCTCTAGGCATCTACAAGAAGTGCCAATAAGGCAGGTAATATAATATGAGATGAAGTAATACAATATGAGAAATAATAAAACTGATCAAAACAATGAAAGTATTTTCTCAACTATTAGAGATTATAAAATTACAAAGTACAGTCTAATTAATTGGCATCTCTTGAAGAAAGTTATTGGCTGCAAAATCATCACTATGATTATAGATGAAAGAGGAAACATTCATAGCATTGAGAAGCATACCGCATAATGAGTTCTAGCTTCAAACCTTCCAAGGAGCTCCAAGTCCGGTGGAGAGAAAATTATGGGGTTGTGTTCTATGACGCTTGATGATGGAAACCATTTCTGAGTGTTCCACCAATACGCAAGCCAAGGAGCATGATGAGCCACACAGACCGCCCATTTGTCTCGCATGGTCTGTTGGTCATAAGCTTGCTTGGATAAATTAAGGGGAAATCCAGACCACCAGTAGTTAGAAACTGGAGCAACAATGGCCGCTCCTGCGAGCCTGTCACACATAATGTAGCATTATGTTGCAGAAGACAATAATAATAATAATAAACAGGGTAAGTTATGAATATAAAGATTAGATATTTCTCATTGAATATATTTTTCATGCTTAACTCACAGTTCAGCTCTGTTGTTGGGGAATTAGGTAAAGCACAATTCAAATCATCGAAATCAAATAAAATAGAAGGAAGATAAATATATAAAACACTCAAAACATATATTTGTTTGGCATCAATTATGTTTTGTGTTTTTTTATTCTTTATTTTTATGTTATTTTTAAAATATATTTGTTTAATATATTTTTTGAATGTTTTTTTTTTAATTTTTGAAAGAAAATCCCATCATTTTTAGAAACACTCAAAACATGCAAAAAAATGTTTTGAGTGTTTAAACAACAGGTCATTTTTTTAATAAAAATACTTAAAAAAACATACTAAATAATATATTTTAAAAAATAAAATAGAAATAAAAAAATATATAAAATAAAATCGATCCCAAATAGGCCCTTTGAAACTTCATGTAGATAGTATGAGTTGACTGAATTAAATAAGACTAGTGAAGAACCAATTGTACCACCCATTTGCTTTTTTGGCTTAGAACTCACAATGATTCCTCCGCAGGACCTACCGGAAAAGTGGGGTATGTGTAAAATCGGTGGATTATTCATATTTAAGTAACACAAAAGTAATGGCGGGTGGACACCCGCAAAAAAAACTAATTGTACCTGTGAGGAATATATTTCAGACAGGTCCAAGCAATTTCCCCTTCCATAGAGAAACCCATAACATGAAACTTAGAACCAACCCCTATCTGATCAGCAAGTTCTTCAATATCAAGTGCAGTACTTTTTATCGTCTTTTTTGCATCAGGATCACTTTCTCCATAACCAGATCTGTCAAAGGAAAGTAAATAGATCCCAACTCTCAATTAGCTCTGAGAGACAGGAAACACATCATATCTGCAGAATCAAAACCATGGATGAAGATAATCTTATAGTTGGCCTTCTCCTTGGAATCCCTGATTCAAGGTATGCTAGATGCCCGCCATCCCTGAGCTAATTCTAGGAGATGTAACAGGAGGGCCATTCGGTGATCCACAGAGCTTAGGAGGAGGAGGCTGAATTGCTTTGTACATCCATGCAACTAAACCAACCAAGAGGATCATCGAGAACTTCAAAAACACTCCTGAAATTCAACTTTTAACAATAAAATCTCCAAATATAGTAAAGAAAAGCATAATGATAAGCTTATTTAATCAGATTAGACTACAAATATACGAATTTTATCTATTTTAAAAGAAAGTGAAAGACAGGAAAGTAAGGCTTGATGAAGAGAAAGTGGAATAAAAAAAACAAGCCTGTATCATAGTTTCATTTGTTTTAGAATGAATCGGTTAAAATAGATCTCATGGAATAGAGATTTCACCAGAAGAAGATGAAGAAGATTTTCCCTGCATCCTTCCTGCTCTAGCTGACGCTGCTGAGATTTTTCTGTTCGTGCCGCAATTGCTCTCGGTCCTACTACTTCTTGTTATAACATCATTCATGATTCATTATATAATAAATAGAACGGTAAAAGCCAGGAAAGATGCATTCTAGAAGAAAAAAAAGCGAAAATTCTTTTAGATACAAGTCAACGTAAGATTTAGTAAATCTTATAAATGCAGATTGAATAACAAATAAAAAGCTCTAAATTATTTGGTATAAACTTTCTCATATATTGTAGAATTTAAAATTTTAGAAGCAGAAAAATGCTTAAATTTCTCAAATTTTATGAATTGCAGAACTTCAAAAAACATTTTTGAACTTATCAAGAACTGAGTCAAAATCGTATTTATCAAAATATTAAATTTTAAATTGTAAAAAACAAAGATATTTGCAGAATTTAAATATAATTTTGCATAAACATAGCACAATAGAAAGTACCAAATAGTCACATGAGAAAAAGATCAAATGTCATTAAGCAATAGGCCAAAAATGTCGGAAGTCACTGTGAAGCAAGCTACGATTTAAATATAAACGACAAAAAAGAGCAGGCTGCAATATTATTGAATTCTCAGAAAATTTTAACAGAAAATTTTATTTTGAAATATAAGATATTGGATCAAATAATATGTAAATTTAAAAAAAAAATTACAATATTATTAAATTTTATCTAATTAAAAATTATAATTTTATCTGCTAACTTATAATAAAAAATCATATTAAATTTTTTATATAAAAATCTTGTTTTAATTCTATATTTCTGATATAATAAGTTGTACATATGCATTTTGAGGGACCGCTCATTAATGACTGGCTCAAGTTTGATGAGTTTTAATTCTGTTTATACAATTAATCCAAGAAAGATTATAATTTTTTTCTTTATAATTTAGTTCCCCTTTAATTTAACTAACAAGAATGCAAAGAGGTTATTAAGAGAAATTTATATACATAGCACATAATTCGTATATATTTATATGTCTAACACCTGATGTTTGATATACGCATATATTATTTTTTTCATGCATAAAAAAGTATATTCTATTTTAAAAAATTAATACTGATGCTATTTTTTTATAATATTGAAGTTTTGAGTGTTACTTATGTGAATATAAAAGTTTAAGTGTTAGATATATAAATATATAAGAATTACATGCTATTTATGTAAATGGTCCAAATTTTAAATATTAATAAATTTATTAAAACTCATCAAACTCGAGTAAATTTAATAAAATTGTCCCAAATTTTGATAATTTTATAAAATTTAATGAGCCATAAAGGTTGCCTCAAAATTTTACATACGAAGATGGGTGATATCAATAGGATGAAGACAATCGAAAGATGATTATAGTTGACAGTAATTATCAATATCGAACATCAAATGGAGCTTTAAAATTCTTCAAATTTTTAAGTTTTTCTTAAATTCATGCTTTTATTTATCTTCATATAAAGAATGAGGATCTATTTATAATTTCTGAGATTGATACTTTCATTTCTTTTTTATTTACTAAAATACTAAAATACTCAATCAAATAACTCATGTTAACTCGTAGATCATTTATTTAGGATAAACACCTTAATAACCTTAAAATTAAGTGATTTTTTGCTTTGCTCATTTACCTTTGAAAATTTCCAACTTTAAAAATGCATCAAGATTTGTGCTAGATTGAATATATTTTCTAATAACTAATGTTTTAGATTTACTTTATCAGTTGATAATAATCGATTCCTCAAAGAATATTAAAATTTACTGCCAAAATCTTAAATTATCACTGCATGTTTTAATAATTTAACAGTCCAGTAAAATTATAACTAAAAATATCACGTTTAGTCATCATATTTATATCTTACAAACTGGCGAAGAACCTCCATTAATTTAAATAAAAAATGATGTCACCTTCATGAAAAATATAGAAGAACGATCTTCTTATTTTGGTGACCTAATTCTGTCTAACTAATATGTTTCCTGCCTACATTTTGGTGGAAAGAAGAACATTTGACAGGCAGGAGATCATTCTTCATCAAGAATATATATATATATATATATATATAGCTTGTGAAACATTCTAAACTTTCAATGAAAAGCAATTTCAAATTAATCAAAGATTCGTCATATCTCGTACTTTAAATAAATAATTTAAATTTATGATGTTGATACTCCTAAGAAATTTTTATTTTATTTTATTTTTGATGTTGGAAACTTCTTCCAAGCGAGTTACTTTATTTTATTTAAGGAAGACGGAATCAGGAAGGTTCCTTTCAGTTTTGTTATTGTGTAACTTTTATGAAGGCCCGTCTTCTAATTTTTTTTAGACATTTGAGCGAATTTAATCGCAAATTCATGCACACAACGTATGTATAAAGACTTGATTATAAAACCTCTTGATTGAAAGTCAAAGCTCTGAACCACTAGGCTAAGATGTCTTACAGGGCGTCTTATAATTTTTAAACAAAATACAATAGAATTCTTTGTTAAAATTTAAATTCAAAAATTTAAATTCAAAAAATTTTAAGGAGGATCAACCATTGACTTATATAGTGATATGACAAATAAGAGATGTACTATCACTAGCTCCTCTAGATGTAGATCATTTGTAGGAGCAATGTATAATAAAAATTTAATGGACCATTTTTATATAATTAATAGACTTTAATTTTGTTATGCTCATTTTTTTTTTTTTTTCATTCTTTTTATGAATTTTCAATTATTATTATTATTATATGTAAAAAAAGAGAATAAAATTATATATGTGAAGATAACCATGAATGAGAATTTAATCTTATATGAGAATCATGCCCTTTTGGTTGGTCCAATCCCTTTTAACTCTAAAAGAGATATTTGGATCAAGTTAGGACTGACCATAAGTATGAGAGAGAGTAATAATATACCATCTCTTTAAAGATTTGAAGTTATTTTTTCTAAAAAAACTCTTTGTAATAACAAGAAATTTTAGTTACAATAATATATTTTAAAATAGATCATTTTATCAGAAATTAATTATTAAATGGTTGACACTTTAAAAATGTGACCAAAAGCTTATTTTAAGCACATTTTTCTAAATTATCATTGATAATATTTGCATTGATAAAAGTGTTTATGTTGAAATTCTTTTTATGTTGGGAGATAAAGGTTAAGCACAGAAAATTAGTTCAAGCATTTCAGAGCATACACAGAATATATTAAAATAAAGTAAAAACATTCATATACAGGAATACCACACTTAACATGAAAAAAATCTGATAATGAGAAAAAAATAGATCCACATACTAAGAAATCCACTATGAAAGAAAAACTTTAAGAAATGTACAAATTTCACTTCACTTAGGCCACTCCTTAGTTCACTCATTCTAAGGCACTTCCTCTCAATCATGCAATCATACGGATATTATTATGAAGCAATATTATTTTGTTTACGTTTTATACAGCTAATTATTCAATTGAGTAAAATTCCATGTGAATGCTTGTTGGCATCATAGCAATTATTATCTTATCAAATGTTTATTTTGATGCTATATTTGTATATGGAACAAACTAAAAAAAAAAAAATTTACATATATAGCAAATGATTCTTATGCATTCATATATCTAACACCTAAAATTTGATATTTACAAATATAACACATTTTCTATGCTTGAAAAAGGTGCATATCACTTTAGAATGTTGATGGTTCTATTTTGATGTAATAGTAAAGATCATATAAATATGAAAATTTAGATGTTAAATATTTAAGTATATAAGAATTGTGTGCCCAAAAAAGGCTAAATTAAATCCTATGAGAATTTTCTATAAGAATACTTAACCATATATTTGCCATAAAAACAATTATTATTATTTTTTAAATAAAAAAAAAAGAATAGAACCTTATAAGATTTAATTAGAAGTATTTTCAATAAAAGATAAAATGAATAATGTTAATCATATAAACTTATATTTACTTTGATCAAATAAATCAAGTCATTATAAGAGCTTATATCGCAGTCAATGAATTATTCATGTTAAATCAACTTTGAAGCCAGGCAAAACCTCGAGTCTCCCAAACTAAATCTCATCAAGTAGTCCAAGAATTTGCCCCCAACTCTATTTCCAGAGCAAACCTATGGAATTCGCATGAATAAATAACTCATCAAGCTATCTATTCGCCAAAAGCTATTAACACGAAGAACTCCACAACTCAAGAAAAGTACGCCAATTGTTTAAGAATTTTCGTTTGAAGAACTCGTCAAGAGTATACACTCTTCAATTTATCAAAAGTTCAAAAGTTGACTGAAGCTGCTTCGTTTCGTTTCCGCGAAATAACATAAACAAACATTCGATTCAAACATGAACAATCCTTTCGTGTCTTGATTTAGCGAAATAAAAATTATATATACAAACACACACACACACACACATATATATACACACAACATATTTATAGGTTAAAGCTTTATAAAGATTAAGTAATCCTCCTCTTGATGATTTTTGATTTCTGAGCCATTGAGTCGAAGCATTTCGAATTTCAACATAATAAGTGAAATTTCGAGCCATTTCAAACACGAGCCGAACATGAACAAAGTAATTTTCAAATGAGCCGAACAACAACAAGGGTTCGGCTCGTTTACACCCCTACTTCAATTAAGAACTCTCCTGCAAATTTCATACTAATATTGACTACAAGTCAAACTCTTCTACCACACAGATGGCTACACCGAGTTCAATTTACATACTTTCTATGATCAACAAATGTATTCTTTGTTATAAATTACCTAAATAATATCTACAAGCATCACTAGAAGATGGGTGTAAATTGGAGAATGAGTTGCTAAGAGTGACCTCTCCTACTTTATAGGTCATATAGGTCAAATGCCCTCAATCACATCTCTTAAGACAAGGACCACAAGTTTATTATTGCTAGTATAGTGGCCATGATTGCTTGGTCACTCAAGAGACCCATCTAAGAGATCACATTACTTAGTCAAAACATCTTAAGGTTGTTCTCAATTCTTTCACATAAGATCAGATGATGGCAACTTGAAGTTAAAGCTAAAATCATGTAGCTATACTATTCTGCATTGATGTTAAGAGTTAACACGTTAAAGTAACTCAACCAAAGTGTTTAATAGAAAAAAAAGGTGCATATCAAAATAAGTTTTATCAAAGGCCTTGGATAACAACTATCAGGCAAACAATAGGCTTCAATTCTTAAATATCTAACATTTCTTCAAGTATCAATTTGTCAGAATGGCTCTTAATGTTTTAATTCAAAAGAGCTAAAAAAATATCAACAGGTTTTGTGTGGCAAAAATTAGGTAAGAAATCATCTATTAAAGTTGTAAAGTAGGTGATGTTACCCATCAAGAGCAATGTGAGCCTCCTTAAAACTAAAGGGGTATGCGGCACATCACAACATTACTAAGAAAAAATAGAAAATTCACAAGAATGAAGTAGGCGATGAGGTCAATCAAGTCTAACTTTACCTTATAAGCATAAACATGATGCTAAAATTTTATGGGAGATTAAGCCTCTCAATAAGAAAGCATTAATAGAGATAATTGTCAAGCAAATAAGCTACAAGAGTCTCCCAAGAACTTTCTACAATACACAATACATTATAGGAAAAGCCCATATAGAAGCTTGATATAGTAATGAGTATGAGAGTTGAGTCAATGGTTAAACCATACTCGTGATGAATTCTCAATAAGAACTATTTGAAAGAATCTCAAAAATTGAATCATTTGAGAGAAGATCTTCCATGCTTTGGAGTTTCTTAGAAGTGAGGAATTCATTATTGTTATGGTTATTGATCAAAGAATGCTCTAAAGGTCAATCCATGGCCTGGTTTTTTAATTTCAACATTTTCATGACCAAATTTTGAGTCTTTGATATTTATCCATGCTCATTGCATTTTTGAGAATGTTGGATCCAGTTTGCCTATGAGGCTATGAAGTCACATCAAGACCTCATTACATGTTTGGATTGAACTTGAACAAGTTAGAGGAAAAGAAGAGAGAAGCCATTAGTTGGAAAATTATTTAATTGAGAATTACAAGATTCTAGATGAACAAAAATCCTAGAAGAATCACAAGATTATTATTTTTGTTAAAAAGGTATATAATGCAATCATATGACATGATGTATCCACACTTGATCTTTGATCACCTATTTTCAAGTTGTTGACCTACAACTATGTGCCACTTGAAATAAAATAAATGACGTAGAAATTAAAACCCCCATAATCGCAATCGAAATCAATTAAATTCGATTCGATTTAAAAATTTGACTTCATAATGCATCGAAAGCATCAAAATTAATTGAATGGAAAATATAAAATCAATTAATAACTAATCAAATGATTAAAATCAATTTTTAATGAAATTATGCGTATATCGAAGTCGGGAAGCCCCGACAACATCCAACGACTGCTCAAAATTGATTGCCATAAAATGTCAAAACCTATCAAACGATGCTTTCCGTGATCGATTTGGCAAAGTATGCTCGAACATCGATTAATTCAAATGCGACGTCACGCAATTTAAACCTAATTTTGCTCCAAGCATCATCAACATTGTCAAAATGATCTCCGATCGCAAAATCGATTGCGCCGTTACGTTCGGCACAATGGAAACATCTAAGATTGACACCCATATTGCTAGGATTTATTGCATAAATTAATATCACATAAAATAATATTAAATTATAATTAAAGAGATTAATAGCTTCTTAATCTTTTTAATCCTATTAATCCCTAATCTGAACTAGTCGCCCAAGCCCTCAATTAAAAGAATCAACCGCTGATTTTGATTGGTTTCCAAAATCAAACAATTCTAAAGGGCGAGGCTATCCTCTCGGCATTCTCCCTCACGTTGACCTCATTTGCATGATTCTATTCATTCAACTCTCCCCTCTCTCATCCCTGCGGCTCTCGGCTGAAGCTCTCATGCGATTCCCTTCTGTGATCGGCTCCCTCTCTCGTTCCTGTTTGCTAGATGCGCGATCCTCCCTCTCATGCAAGACTCCTTCTCATTTCTCGCTTTACAAGACTCGCGGCGATTTTCTCCCTCTGCATCCATCCTTGAGCCCTAGCCGAGGAGTGTGGATCGACCAAGCTTCACCAACTCTTCCTCTTCCTTTCCCTGTGCAATCGAAAGTTCCTGGTTGTTTCCATTCAACCTCTTCCTTTCTTGCTTTGTGGGTTATCTAGGTTTTACCTAAAGGAAGTGATGAGTATATAATGATTTCATGCTGATTTCGAATTGCTTTTGGATTACTGAAATCTATTGCTTTGGTTGTATGCTTTGAAGATCTCTTTGTTGGCCATCTGTAAAGCTGGTCTTTTGAGAAAGGATGTAGTTATACTTGGTTGTTGTACTGCTATAGCTATTTTCTTCCCAACTTTTGGTTTGCATGCTGACATTGAGTTGGATGGAGATGTGAAAATGGCTTGTTGATTGATGACATAAATGCATATCCCTTTTGTTTCCATTTGTGTTCTATGAATATATATGAAGGGGTTTCTTTCCATTTTCATCGATTTCTTCGGATTTGCAAAAGTATGAAATTAAGATGTTTGATTTATGCAAGCTTTCACTTTGCTGAAATTAAGGTTGAGGAGCTCATTCTCCTGTTTCCTCCTCCTTTCCTCTGCCCTCTTCCTTGTTGGACACTAATCGAGGATAGAGATGCATGCTTGGAATAACTTGGCTCTTTGGTCAATGTTCCTTATGTTTAGCTCATTTGGAATTGCACTTTATCAGATGATTGTATTTTTTTTACAACATCTAAAATCCAAACTTCGAGCTTCCTGCATATAAGTCGGTTAAGCTTCTTTGTTTGTTTATCTGTTTCTCCTTCATTTTGCCTTTCCTACAGAGGAGAGGTTTGATTAGATCTTTCCTAGTAAAGCTAGAGCTGAAAATCTCAAAGGAGCTATCACACTTACAAATCCCATGTTTTGCAAAATCTAAAACTCTTTTTATATGATATCAAAGTTAATATGTTTGCTGTCCATGAGTATTTTGAGGTTGGAATCATGCAAGATACATTATTCTATACCTTTTTCTTACTCTTGAACTATGAGAGTAAGTTGTAAATCCTAGTTTCATTAGCTTACATGACTTCATTTTTGAAAGCTCACTTTGGTCATTAATATGTGATGTATGTTTCTTTCTCTTGATTTGAGGAAGAATGAAAAGAAAGCAAGTTTATTTTGGGACGAAGTATGATTTATATTGATTTCCTTTCTATTGCATCTTTTATCTTGCATACATATGAAAATGTTGAGAATTGAAGATATAGGATATGCAAAGTTTTCTTTATGATTATCTGTCAGCAAAAGATGAAATATATTCATATCTCTTGACCTTTAATTGCTATGTTACTTGTGGGCTTTAAGAAAGATATGTCCTCTTTTATATACAAAATGAGAAAGATGGAAAGGTGCTCACATGTGATTAAAAGCTTATGTTACAGCTTGCTATTTGAATATTCAAAATGCAAAATTCAGGAGAAATGGTGATGAAACTGATGCTATAGCAAGGGGGGGTATCAGTTATATTTTAATTTTATGCACATGTGAATGTAAATTTGTTAAATTACTTTGTGCTATAAGTACCCATTCACATTGTTCCAATGGGAAACTTGTAAGATTTCACGTTGTTCCAACGCGGGCGTGAAAATATGTGATAAGTAGATTCGCTCACATTGTTCCAATGTGGCGGGAAAACTTGTGATAAGTACCCGTTCACATTATTCCAATGCGGCGGGGAAACTTGTAATAAGTACTTGTTCATGTTGTTCCAACGTGGCAGGGAAATATGCTTGTGATAAGTACCCATTCACATTATTCCAATGTGACGGGGAAACTTGTAATAAGTATATGTTCATGTTGTTCCAACGTGGCAGGGAAATATGCATGCGATAAATACCCATTCACATTGTTCCAATATGGCGGAGAAACTTATAATAAGTACCTGTTCACGTTGTTCCAATGTGGCAGAGAAATATGCTGCTATAAGTACCTATTCACATTGTTCCAATGTGGCAGAGAAACTGTTATGATAAGTACTTGCTCACGCGTTGTTAACGCCAAGAAAATGCAATCTTTGTGTTATGCAACCCATGCATTTCTTTGTGGTGGACAAATAAATCTTCGAGGTGTCTCTCACACCAATCATGCACGGCATGGTGGGAAGGCCCAGTAGCCCAGACGCGGGATGATCTGAAGTCGCCAAAATTTTCAAAAAAAAAAAAGAAAAAAAATGGAGGTGAAATATGTTATATATGAATGCTTAAGCTTTAATTTTTATATCATGCAAGCTATCCTATTTTGTGGCAAATATGACATGAATTGATTAATTTTCTTTATGTCAAATATGAATGCTTATGTGTTGACTTGCTACATCATGTAAGCTATCTTTTATTGGCCATTATGACATGTATTGTTTAAAGCTTATCCTAAAATTTTACATAGCTTGACATGCTATGAGATATACTTGGGATATGTGCTTAAACATGAGCTTAGTATGCCACCTTTTTTTAACTTGTCTATTTCACAATGATCTACACATATTCATGAGACACGGTGAAAAAAATAGGGGAGACACATATGAAATTAGACTTGCAAGTGTGATATGACATCTACTATAAAAAAAAGACATCAAATAAAAAAAGAGTCAAGCTAGAAAGAACTTACAATTTAAGTGACACAAATTCACTCTTCTTGTAAGATTGAAAGAACAAAAACTTGTAGTATAAGAGAAGAATGTATTTCATGAGAGATGAATCCCCCCTTATTTATAGGCTTCACTAGCCTTCTCCTCTTATCATTTATTGTTATGCCATTGACACATGTGGTGCTTTGTCATAAGTTGCACGCAAGGGGTTTTCATCCAAATTTATGACATTTGTCATATCACATGCACATGCATGGACATGTGGCATGCCCTTGTGCATCTTTATCACTTCTTTTGAAGGGAAAATAAACTCTTTTTGTTTTTGCCATATCTTCTTAATAAATTTAATGAATAATTGTCCCCCATTTGCCATGAGCTTGCATGTGAAGGAGGTGGATTTTAATTACTCCACTTGTCTCTTAAATGACATATGAAATCTACTCATATCTTTGTTCTCTCCTCCTTATCAAGAGAAACATGGGCTATGGGTGATTGATCATATGAGCTTCAAAATGATTTATTTCAGCCCCTTTATGTTTGCTGATTTGCCACATAGAGAAAGAGTTCTTAGCCCAAATCAAGTGCCTAAGTTCATTTTAGGCCCATTACTTCATGATTGATCATATGAGCCTCCAACATAATTTATTTCAGCCCTATTCCCTTGCTAATTTGTGACATAAAGGGGTTTTTTTTGGCCAAAATAATATGCATATCATATTTCCAATGAAAAAGGCTTAAGTCTATGTTTGGTCTATTACCTTACATTTGATCAAATAGGCTTCCAACATAATTTATTTCAGCCCTATACCCTTGCTGATTTGTGACATAAAAGGGGGATTTTTTTGGCCAAAATAATATGCATATCATATTTCCAATTAAAAGGCTTAAGTCTATGTTTGGTCTATTACCTTACATTTGATCAAATAGGCTTCCAACATAGTTTATTTTATACCCTTCGATTTGTGACATAAAAGGGAGGTTTTTGGCCAAAATAATATGCATATCATATTTCCAATGAAAAGGCTTAAGTCTATGTTTGGTCTATTACCTTACATTTGATCAAATAGGCTTCCAACATAATTTATTTTAGCCCTACACCCTTGCTGATTTGTGACATAAAAGGGGGGTTTTTTGGCCAAAATAATATGCATATCATTTTTCCAATGAAAATGCTTAAGTCTATGTTTGGTCTATTACCTTACATTTGATCAAATAGGCTTCC
Source organism: Cymbidium sinense (assembly GCA_021442155.1). Classification (NCBI taxonomy): domain Eukaryota; kingdom Viridiplantae; phylum Streptophyta; class Magnoliopsida; order Asparagales; family Orchidaceae; genus Cymbidium; species Cymbidium sinense. The sequence continues at coordinate 45,077 of JAKCPB010001310.1, forward strand.
AACATAATTTATTTCAGCCCTATACCCTTGCTGATTTGTGATATAAAAGGGGAGTTTTTGGCCAAAATAATATGCATATCATATTTCCAATGAAAAGGCTTAAGTCTATGTTTGGTCTATTACCTTACATTTGATCAAATAGGCTCCCAACATAATTTATTTCAACTCTATACCCTTGCTGATTTGTGATATAAAAGGGGGGGTTTTTGGCCAAAATAATATGCATATCATATTTCCAATGAAAAGGCTTAAGTCTATGTTTGGTCTATTACCTTACATTTGATCAAATAGGCTTCCAATATAATTTATTTCAGCCCTTTACCCTTGCTGATTTGTGACATCAAAGGGGGATTTTTGGCCAAAATAATATGCATATCATATTTCCAATGAAAAGGCTTAAGTCTTTGTTTGGGCTGTTACCTTACATTTGATCAAATAGGCTTCCAACATAATTTATTTCAGCTCATATCCCTTGCTGATTTGTTGCATAAAAAAGGGGTATTTGGCCTATACGAATTCATAACATACTCTCAAGTAAATGACAGTCTTTATCTTATGTCAATAACATTTTACTTGATCAAAAGGGCTCAAAGTATTCAGTTTCAATCCCGATTACTTGTTGATTTCTCATGTAAGTAAGGGTGTTCGAGCCTAAATAATGTTCATGTTATACCCCTAGATGAATATCAATATCTATCTCATATATACACCATCCCAGTTTGGTCTTCGGACTGGGTCCAGGTTAACAAAATCTAAAAATCCTGTATCAAAACTCATGCTTGCATTACATTATGTCAAATTCAATTGCTTGAACTTAGACATTCATATGTCCATGCAAGAATAGATACAGATATATGTTGTTGTCTTCGCATCTCCGCAATAAAATCTAAAATGTGATATATATGAATTTCAAATGAATAATATCGAGTATTATCATAATACAAGATATGAATCAATTGACATAGCTTCTAAAATTCAAACCCTCAAGAAGAAAAGTCTCAAACCCGATCCTCTATGTTCAAGCTAGAGTGGATAAGGTTTTGAAGGATTATACTTCTTGAGATAATGAATGCACCGATCCTCATAGAAAACCAACGAGCAGACAAGGTCTATCAATTGATATTAACCTAGGATCGAGAAGGGTAATTATAATTAAAATTTTAATGATAAATGATCATATATTCAAATCTAAATCAATCGTAAAATGATCAATTCAAAGAAAATTACAAAATATAAATAAATAAATACAAAAATTAAATTAATTATTTAAATTAAAACTAAATAAAATAAATCCACCCCTCCACAATTGTTTATCTTGGGTGATAAATTAAAAAAACTTTTACAAAGAGCCAATGTCAAATTAAATGCATAACTACCTTCACACTCAAATATTCCTAAAGCCCGTAAGGATGTGGCCCGTGTCCTCTGTCCGCATGATTTTGCCATGATATGGCACCACATAAATGGCTGTTATGACCTGAGCCCTCTGACCGGGTGGTTCACCGTGATATGGCACCACTAAATTACCCGCTGATGTTCCCCAATGGCTTTATTCGAGTGAAATGAGAATGTATTTGGTTGGGAAAAGCTCTATGTTAGCTAAGGTTGACTTATATTTGTCCCTTAGACAAACTCCACCCCAGGTCTACAAGGACACCTTGGACGACGTAACCCATGTGTCGACAAGAATCCTTCTAGTTGGGTCGACTACCTCCTCTGACTAAGCAGACCAGGGGCCATGATAGCCCAGGATGATGGAACCATGGGATCAAGATCGGTCACATCATCTTTCCCCCACAAAAAGTTTAAAATTAAAATAATAAATTTCATAAGTTCTAAACTCCACTCACTGCAATTATGTACTCATTCTTTAGCGATTCATTGACTAGCCTTAATCGAAAGTGCTCTCTCAGTATTGGGAGGGGTAATTAACTATAGGGGCTTGTGCCTATAGAAAACTTGTAACAGATATAAAAAGTTCTCACCAAATGAGAACGAAATCTCTGGGTAGTGTCTATTCATCTACTTCTTCAAATTATCACCGACACTTAAACAACTCTTTTCTTTTTTGAAAGAGGTCGGTGGAAAATTTTCGGATCCCACACAAGTGTGAGACCAAGATCAATGCATAGGATAGGCTATACAAAATAACTAGAATAACACATAGATTACTCAGTATAACTATATATAAGATGGAAAATTTGTACATCAATTCATTTGACAATAAATGATGTCTCTTTAGCATAAAGTATCAATTAATGGCACATGGTTGTATAGCTACTATTTGCATGGTTAAAAATGCATGTGACTGAGTTGACTTCATTGTAAGTACAACAACATTAGCACTACTAATGCAATGAATCTTCTAACAAACAATGATACACATAGAAAAATTCATATCATATTACATATGCACCCATTTCAACCATTTTCCCTCAATATAAAATTTGTAATTCAGAGACCCCATTATGAAATATATTATTCAATCTTCCCTTTAAAGTTATGTAGAAGACTTCAAGGTCAAAGGGCCAAATTCAACATGGTCAAGTTAATCCATCATAGTTACAACATGAAAAGTTCAATCTTCCCCTTTTCAGGCCTCACATACGAATATGAGTTCACATACAAAATTTGGCCAAAGATCTATCAAACATATCAAGAAATCTCACGTCCTAATAGACTATTAAACTATCCCTTTATATTTCATTGATGATCAAAGGTCGAAACACAAGGATCAAACCAAAAATGTCTCACAATTATATCTAGGAATTCCAATTCCAAGTGGATTGTTGAATTATCCCATTTCACCCATAAGGACTAAAAGATGCTTACGTGAGTGTAGGCATGAGAGAGGATAGTGTTTTGACTTAAGATCTCACAAAGAAAAATAAATAAATCACCATTCCTTACTAGTCAATAATCTTTTGTCGCATCGACGTTCAACATCTATCGCCAACCTTGAGTCTACATTCATAGTCATTACATAGTGGACCTATCCAATCACCATCACCTTTTTCAAGCTTAACCTCAAATGCTACCACGAACAAACTCCTAAAGCATTAATTTAATCCTATTTGCCTTTTTCAATAACACAAAATTTTCTTTCCTCTTTAAATATCATTAATCAACAAAAATAATCTTGCCATGATTTATAATAGTCATAAGTTTGTTATTTTGAGCGTGCACCGAGCTGCTATAGTCTGCATATGTTTGTCAAAGAAAACTCTCATTCCACTATGAGATCTGTATTATATTAGCCAAAAATCTACTTATTTTATTGACAAATAAGAAATCATATAAAATCTCAAAAGGGAAAATCACTATACAAGTCATACACAAATGAGTATCAAAAGCCCTCATCAAGGATTAGGTGCTAACATAATTCTTAAGTTGATTGTGTTCAATAACGATTTCAAGCTATAGATGCCCAAATAATTTAAGTTTTTTCAACACACATTACTGCAATCTAAAACTCTTCCATCTCTCATCATCTCCCATATAAAGGCTCCAATCCATATATGCATCATGACTCCAATTCAAATCTTTAGATTGTTTATCAAGCCATTCAAAGTATGGCAAGAATATACATTAAAAAATTTCACTCCAATACAATGTGGGACTAAAATGAAAGAGTAATGTACAAGGGATGTGTCTGGCTGTTGAAAATCTACACAAATATACAATAATATTTGCCCTAAAAAATTTATTCTATCATCCAAGATTATTTAAATGGACATGTTGGTAGAGTGGTAGAAAATTTTAAAAGTATTCATGGTGGTTATGATTTAGAGTGACTAATGAAGAAGGTAGGACTATATTAGATTTTACTTTAGCTTATGATTTTGTAGTTGCTAACACTTTATTTAAGAAAAGATATGAACATATTATTACTTATAAAAATGGATCTAGTAAAACACAGATTGATTATTTTCTAATAAGAAAAATAGATCGTTTAGATTGTAAAGATTTTAAGGTCATTCCAAGTGAAAATTTAAGTACCCAACATCAATTGTTAGTTTTAGATTTTAAGATAAAAGGTTGTAAGAAAAAAAAATAAATCAAATTATTATCCTAGAATTAGATGGGGACACTTAAAGAACACAAATAAAAAAAATTTAAGAGCAAGCTACAAGAGATTAGAATTTGGGATGTTCATGAAGAAGCTAACATTATGTGGGAAAAAAATAGCAAGTGAAATTAAGCAAGTTGCTAAAGACGTGCTTGGAGAATCAAAAGGAAAAAGTTCTTTTAATAAGAATAGTTGGTGGTGGAGTCAGAGTGTGTAAGAAAAGATAAAAAATAAGAAGTATTGTTATAAAATTTGGTTTAGATGTAAAAACTAGGAGAATTAGGAAATAAATAAAGTGGCCGATAGAGATTCTAAAAAAGCAGTATATGATGCAAAAAATTTAGCTTTTAGTGATTTATACAATAGATTAGATACCAAAGAAGGTGAAAGATGTATGTATAAGCCAACAACCAAAGAGATAGGAGAAGTAAAGACATAGTTCAAGTGAGGTGTATTAATAAAATAATAAAATGCTTTTTTTAGAAAATGATATTGAAAATAGGTGGATGAGGTATTTTGATAAACTTTTCAATGAAAGGATCTGAAAGTACGATTGATTTTAGCAACCTTAATACCCTAAACAAAATAGAGAATTTCATTTTATCATCGATTAGTAACTGAAGTTAGTGAAGCTTTAAAGAAAATGAAATGTGGAAAAGTAGGACCGATAATATTCCAACAGATGTGTGGAAATGTTTAGGAGATCAAGGAATTTCTTGGCTTACAAATCTTTTAATGTTATTTTAAAGACTAAAATGATGATGAGTGGAGAAAGAGTTTGTTGGTTCCTATATTTAAGAATAAAGGTGATGCATAAGAGTGCAAATTATAGAATTAAGTTAATGTGTCATACATTAAAATTATGGGAGAGAATAATTGAGCATAGGTTACGATGTGATGAAGTTTCACAATCGCTTTGGTTTCATGCCGTAGATCTACTATGGATGCTATACATCATAAGAGGTAAGAAGGATCTACATATGATATTTATTGATTTAGAGAAAGCTTATGATAAAGTCTCAAGAGATGTTCTTTGGAGAGTTCTAGAACGAAAGGAGTTAATATTGATTATATTCAAGTCATTAAGGATATGTATACTAGATTACTTGTGTCCAAATACAAGGAGGATTGACAAATATTTTCCTATTTCTTGGATTACATGAAGGATCAACATTAAGCCCTTATCTTTTTTACTTTAGTTATGGATGTTCTTATGAGGCATTTACAAGAAGATGTACCTTGGTGTATGCTTTTGTTGATGACATTCTTCTTGTTGATAAGACTAGAGGGAGTCCTACAAAAGAATTATGGAGGTCAACTTTAGAGTCTAAAGGTTTTCGTTAAGTAGATCTAAATATATGGAGTGTAATTTTAGTTGAGAAGTTTTAGTGGTAGTGTTGTGACTTTAGGTGATGAAGTCATTAATAAGAGTGAGAGATTCGGATATTTAGGCTCTATTGTTCAAAATGATTGTGAAATAGATGGAGATGTTATTAGTAGAATTCAAGTTGGATGGTTGAAGTGGAGGAATGCATCTAGCTATTAAGTGATAAAAAGTTCCACTTAAACTTAAGGAAAATTTTATAAGATGGTGGTAAGACCGCAATGACTAATGGTGTAATGTTGGCCAATAAAAGAGAAGCATAAGACTAAGTTAAGTGTTACAGAGATGAGGATGCCCAGGTGGATGAGTGGCTTTACTCTCAGAGATAGAATGCAAAATGAGTATGTTTGGGAAAAAGTTGGAGTAGCTCCAATGGTAGATAAGATTAGGGAGAGTCTCCTTAGATGGTTTGGCCACATAAAGCATCGGTCATCCGATGACCCGATTAAGAGAGTAGATGCATTAGATTTTCCTAATGTTAAGAAAGGTAGAGGTAGATCTAAAAAGACTTGGTAAAGATGTATAAAAAATGATCTTAGTATACTTGAATTAAATGAGAATTTGACACATAATAGGACACAATGGAGACTAAGGATTCATTTAGCTGACCCCACCTAGTGGGATTAAGGCTTGTTGTTGTTGTTGTATTGTAAATATATAAGTACCTACTTTTCTTGGCGTTGTAGGAAAATATTCGCTTCATACATGTATTTCAGAGACCCATACATGTCTTTCTTGACATGGTGGGATAATGCATTTAGCCATGGTGTTTACACCACCCATACATGCCTTTTTTTTGTCATGGTGGGTAGGCCAGGCCCCCGTTGTTGCCCCTATGTGGGACGACGCCGGGAGGTTGCCGAAATGCTTTTAAAATTTTATCTAAAAAAATTTATACTTGCAATAAAATTCAGTTAAAATAAGTAATATTATACAAATCCCTTAAGTTTAAATCAATGCTAAATCAAATACACCCGCATAGGCCCTGACACAATGCTGAATGCTTAAATTCAAGTGTCTGAGGATTCGACATGGGTTGATACCCGGTTGGGTCTTAGGACCGGGTCCGGGTTAACAAAACCTAAAATTTTAATGATGTTATTATAATATTTTTAACCAAATAAAATATCTAAGAAGCTAATTCTGTCATATGACAGCAGATCTGATCCTCTATTACTAAATTAATAAAGTCGACAGGATCTGAAGTAGCGAAATAATAAACCATCCCGATGATGGCTATGTTAAATAAAAATTTTAATCATAGGGGATATTTCAATCAAAATATGATCATAATTTCAAAGCAAATTAATTTAGATTGAACCTTAATCAAAATGCAGAATTTAAAATATCATTAAGTTATAAGTGTCTAAATGGAATTCAATCTAAAAACTTAAAGCAAACTCCATTCAATCCACCTTCCACAATAGTTTATTGAAGGTGACAAATTAAGAAAACTCTAGCTTACAAAGGAGCCAAAGTCAAATCAAGTACACAACTATGTTTACTCTCAAATAATCTCATACCAGCAAGGAAGTGGCCCATATCCATCATGGCCCAAGAGGCTCCACATGATGTAGTTACACACGAGTCTTTGATTGCTCAAAATGACCCCACTATATAACTATCATGATTATAGTCTGTATGCTCCCCAATGGCTCTGCCTTTTGAGTTGTAAATCATAGGAAACACTTGATGGGGTAAAAATCCCTTTATCGACTAAGGTAGACTTAAGTTTGTCTCCTTAGACGAACACCACCCCAGGTCTACAAGAATTTCTTAGACGGCGTAACCCATGTGTTATTGACAAGGATCTTTCTATGAGGTTGGGTCGACTACCTCCTCTGACTAAGTAGACTAGGGACCATGACAGCCCAAGATGATGGAACCATTGGATCTAGATTGGCTGCATCATCGTTCCCCCAACCATCTGCTTTAAGTTTAAATATAATGAATTTCATAAATCTAAATTTTAAAACTCCACATGTTGCTGTTATATATTATGCACTAAGTGACCTAACGATTAGCCTTAATCGAAAGTTCTCTCTCAGCATTGAGAGGGGTAATTAACTATGGGTGCTTGCACCTATAGGAAACCTGGAACCAGATCTAAAGTCCTCACAAAATGAGGGTGAAATCTCTGGGTAGTGTCTTATCTGCAATTCCATCTGCCTTCTGAAAATTTCACTGACGCATAAATCATACTCTCTTCATCGAGAGGTCAGTGACAAATTTTTGGAGCCCCAGATTTCTGGCGACTCTGCTAGGGACATGTTTCTCTTTTCATCTTTGGCTAGTTGAATCAAAGTTATAGTAGTAGCAGAGTATAATGAAATTAAAATTTACAAGTTATTTATAAAATTAAATTGATTAAAATTTAAAATTATTTAATATTTAACATAGTTATGGAATTTTCAAGATTTTATTCATAACTTGTTTTCATATTTTATCGTGTTTGTTCTGTTATATTTCTGCATCATGAAAGTGTGGGATGATATATCAATTACTGATTACTAGTCCCCATCACAAATGGATCTTCAGAACACACCCTTCACTGTGTAGGTAGGCCATGGAGCCAACATCCATCTGGCTAATGCTCTCATCAACACTGGAGGCGCTGGAGCTACTATACAATTTGGTAGCATAGATTTCCTAGCAATCACTGCTTAAATTACTACTAGGCCTGACGAGACAATCATGCACAACATGCATATCAGCCCATGCAACATGCCAAATTTACTAAAACTCTTGTCACTACTATTGTTGAGGTCCCTCAAAAGTGAGCCTCTATATTTGAAAGGTTGAGACACACTGAAGGTCCAGCTATGAAGAGGATGATGACTGGGCAAACAATTTTAGTAGTACATCCAAACTCTACTTCTCTACCAACCTTTCCCTTGCTCAAAGCCAACATGATGCTGAAGCTTCCTCACTTGGAGGAAAGCTAACTAAAAAATACAGGAGAAGAAGGAATGAGTTGTGAGCCCACCTGCCTCCACACACAACCGGCCAGGGAACCGAGCAGTATTTCCACCCACAATAAATTTGAAAATCTCAAGTGGGTAAAAAGGAATGCTCTACTGGTGATATTAAGTAATCATTTTGGGAGCAATGGTACCAAGCTCCAACCTCACAAAGGAGGCATCCTAAGACTCTATCCTCTAGGGTACACAAGGTGTTGAAAGTTGTAAAAGAATAAGGCCTTATGAAGAAGAAATATCAAAGGCCAATTATTAGAGAAGCCAATAATGCTCCACTACAAAGGCTACCATCAAAGGTAGTAATAAGAACTCAGGAGCGTTATAAACAAGCCCTGTGCGGTGAATGTCGGGGTGTGACACCTAAACCACACATTCAGAATCCATGTAAGGGAAAACAAGTCTAGAGGTCGAAGCCTCAAGAAGAAGGTGCCAAAGGAAAAGGGCAGCTTGTATTCAGAGATCCTAATAATAATATGGTTCGAGAGAATGGTTCCCAAAAAAGATTACCATTAATGAGCCAATGGATTTGGAGAATCCTTGGAATTCCATCACTAAGTAGCTCCATCTCTCAGACTTTGATCAAAGCCCTCCAATTGAAGAAATGTTCATGCCACAACCTGAGCCTGAGATTCATTAGAGACGATGCTAAGAAGTGAGGCTACAAGAAGAAGAAGAAGAAGAAGAAGATGATGATGATGATGAGACCATGGGAATAGAAGTTGTATATATGATAGGTCAAGGTGATGATCACTTTGATTCTATAATCAATATTGGCACCATCCTACCGCTCCTTAAAAAAGACAAGAAGAAGAGCATTTAGGTTCTTCCTCAGATGATGAGAGAAGACAAGAGTCAGAAAGGGAGGAGAATCCTGTCACACACCGCCACACTAGCCCAAGTGCCGTGATGAGGACAAAAGATAAATAAATTGAGTAGCTTAACACTAAAATGAATGAGATGATGGGTTAGATGTAGATGTCTGAGGAGGTGCTGGCGGTGCCACTATTCATTCCACCCGCTAATCCTCAAATAACTAATATCATCCCTACCAATCCACCAATAGAGCCAACACCTCATACTTCTGGAGCTCATAGTGCTCACAAAAGGAGAAATGAAATTAAACAGTTGGCTTCCCAGCCAACTCCTCAAAACTTACCTAGCACATCAGAGCACATGACAGTTGCTCATTTGGAGATTATTTTAAATGAAAAGATTAAAGCTATCATAGTTGCATAACAGGTGGAGAAACTGGTGAATAGAGGTCTCCCATATCCTATAGAATATGACTAGGTGTCGTATCCTAAGGGTTACTCACTATCAAAATTCCATTCATTTGATGGCAACGGTAACCCTAAGCAGCGCCTAGCATAATTTAAAGCAACTTGTGGTAATACTAGGGTAATGATGTGCTATTGTTACGCGGTTCATTAGCGACAACTTAATTTGCTTTTGGTATGAATTATCTCGCAGTTAAGACATTCACTAAGCTGGAGGCAGTGTTTATCAAAAGATTTGCTAGTGCATTAGAAAGATTACAATAGCTGACCTAGCCCTAGAGAAGAGAAAGAAGGATGAGTCAGTCACTAAATACATAACTCACTGGCACAACATGAGCATGAAATGCGAGCAACAGCTGGAAGAGTGACATGCAATTCAACTACTAATGGACAACATTGATGATAAAATGGCACCCTATTTATGCATGGCTTCCATCACCACCTTCCAAAAACTATTGGATCGGGTGGCAAAATTTGAAAAGTTGAATCTCTCTAAAACTAAAAGCCATTTAGACAGAACAAAGAAAGGGAAGTTCTTAGAATCAAGGGGGACTGAATCTCACATTGCTTCATATGATTCAAATAGAGGAATGAGGGCAACTTACAATATAGATAAGGGGAAACAACCTATCTATTTTGAAGAGAAAGTTAAACAACCCTTCAATTCTCAACCGAGGTTAGTTCTTGGAGGCAATGATAAACCCAAAACATTCCCGGGTAGTGGTGACCACCCAAGGCAATCATTAGGAGATGATGATCGAATGCATCCATCTCTTAAGGAGAAGATGAACAAGGAATATTCATTCAAATGGGAGAGCATGAACAAACTATTTTGGCAAGCACTCAAGGTGGGTTGGAGTTGCCAGAATGTAAAAGACCTGAAGAGTCAGGATGAACTGACAACCTAAATTACTGTCCATATCATCGGGTAGTTAGCCACCCTATAGAAGACTGTTATCTATTCAAGGGCTGGCTAGAAAGAAAATATAGGAGAGGTGAATTCACACTATCCAATAGTGTTCTTATTCACCCAAAGAATGAATCTACAATGGTGGTTACATCCTCTTCCGTGCCTCCACAGAAAGGTAAAGCAAAAGAAAAGATAGTTGAGGATGACAAATAGGAGACTGCAGTCTCAAAGAAAACTGTGAAGATGTTGAAGCAATTAGAATGTGTTCTTAATGTCAAGTGGAAATCACTGCTTGAACCAGTACTGGAACTAAAAATAGGGTCTACATCAAAAGGTTATGCTCTTCAAAAGCAGTCCAAGGTGTTTGGTGTTCTCGCCTTGAGAAACAACCTATTCATAGTTCACCAAAAATTCCCAAAAGGCCAGCCAAACAAAAGAAGACTAAGAAGAAATCCACTACCCAAAAGATTATTAATAATCTTGAAGAATATCAATAACTGGCAAGACAACCAGTTAAGCTTGCTGATTTCATGTCAGGGCTCCAAATCATTGAAATAAATGATTAAGGAGATGATGATGAAGAATTTCTTTCTGGAGAAGTCTATCGAGTTATCTCAACATCCTTGGATAGTCCCCGATAGAATCAACTTCTTTGAGATAATCCAAGGAGAAGAACCACCAATGATGTGGCATTCAAGCCTTGCCTGATGGTGAAGCAAACAGAAGATAGCTCGGAAGAAGGCTTGTGCTTTTCGGAGGAAGATGAATCAAAGTCTTCAATATCACCATTGATGAAGGGCATAAAACTGGGAAGTTATTCTGAAGGTTCCATCCAATCCTCAGGCATAAATAGTGGTTCTGAAGATGAGACTACTTTAGAAGAATCTGAGCAGTACAGCCAAGAAGTGGCAAGGTGTTGCCGTCATCATAGAAGAAAGGAATGTCAAATAAAAGCAGTGATAAGAACATAGAAGTTAATGAAAATATCATTCCCAAAGATCCAAAGAAGAAGTCTAACATGGATAAAGGAATCGAGTACAACATCTTGTCACACTTGAGGAAGATCCCTGCATAATTGAGTGTGTATGAGGCCCTCCTGATGTCACAGGATCTCCGTGAAACCTTAATTTAGGCTCTTAAGAATCCAAAGAAATATGAAGCATACTTCACTATGCGGTGTATGACTGAAGTATTACAGTCTCAAGACCTTCCGACGATCACCTTCTCTGAGGAAGATCTTATGCTCTAACACAATTGCCCTATATGTCTCGTGATGATGATGTCATAATCAATCAAATTCTAATTGACCCAGGTTCATCCGTTAATCCCATGAGTTTGAAAACATTGAGAGGATTGTCCCTTGATGTTCAACATCTAGGACGAGACAAATTGATGATCCACGGCTTCAATGAAAAAGGGCAAAAGATGCTCAAATCTTTTACCTTGCTAAGATTCGGAGAACTTCACACAGAAGCCAAATTCCATGTCATTGTTGATGACACCTCGTTCAAGGCCTTGTTGGGGCACCTCTCGGTTACATGAGTACGGAATTGTCCCGTCTACTTTGCACTAATGCATGAAATACATAAGAGATGAGGAAGAACATAGAATTTCTGGCAACCTTCAATCATTTGCGTCCATGAAGCTAAAATCTATGAATATGAAAAATATTATCTGTTGAAGGAGCCCAAACCTCATTAATCCAAAGCTTTTACCTCAAAGGTTACAAAATAATGCAAAGAAGTGAAGAAGGAAAAAAGGAAGAAAGAAGGCAATGCCAACTCTTCCTAAAGTAGCTAGCGCATCACATAAGTTGAAAAGGCTAGTCCCTCATCTGGGCAGTGACACAGAAGAAGAAGATGATGATACTTCTGTCGGACCCAAGGGAGTAAACAAGTCTCTGGTGAAAGGAAAGAAAATTATGGAATACTTAGATTTTGAGTATGATTCTGAACCTACTTATGAAAGTTCAGTGTATATCTTCAAGAAGGATAGTAGACTTGATATCAAAAGAATCATTAGTGATCATGTCGGTTCCTTTTTAACACTTCAAAGAAATCACTCTACATGAAGTCCACATTGTTGAAGAGTTAAAGACTTTCTATGTGTCTCCTTTGCGTGGAAGTAATGAATGTGGAATTTCATTTTACAATTCGAGTGCTATCACCGAGATTCGATTGGCTCATGCAATTTGATGAATCTGATGATATGGTTCTCATAAGAATGCCAAAATATTATCCTCCAAAGATTTGTAAGATGATGCACAAATTGGGAGATGATATTAGAATGGATAAATGGCAAGCCCACTTCTTTGATACCCTATAGGGTCTAAAAAGTCCACATACCTCACAAATGTGTGATAATCATACATCTAAAGGTCTTGGATACATCTGACGTAAACACTGTTAAAGAAAAACCTATTATGCGATAACAAAAGAAAAGATTGATGCTAAAATTGAAAATAAAGATGATCTTTATGAGGTTTACCTAACCAACGATGAGGAGGTAGAAGCCAAGCCAGCACCTGAAAAACTTGAAGATGGTGGACAGGCAACTACCATGGATGAGTTGAAGGAAATCAACTTAGTAACATAGGATGATCCTCGCCCAACTTTTGTCAGTGCCCTTCTGCCTGATGAAAAGGATGAAGAAATGAAAGCTCTCTTATGTGAATTGCTTTGCTTGGACATACTCTGAAATGCCAAGCTTATCCCCTGATGTGGCAGTTCACAAACTAGTCATTAAGGCAGATGCAACACCTGTTAAGCAAGCTCCTAAGCGAATGATATTGGAGATTGAAGAACATGTGATTATAGAAACTAAGAAGCTGATCAAAGTAGGATTTATCCGAGAAGAAAAGTACGCAGATTAGATAGCCAACGTTGTTCCAGTGAGAAAGAAGAATGGTCAAATCCGTATATATATATATATATTTTGAGATCTCAATAAAGCATGCCCAAAAGATGATTTTTTGCTTCCAATATCAGAACTACTAGTAGACAATACTTCGAACTACGACATGTTCTCATTTATGGACAGATCATCGGGATACAATCAAATCAAGATGGCTCCTGAAGATGAGAAGTACATCATTTAGGATGCCAATTGGTATATACTGCTACACAGTCATGCCCTTTGGATTGAAGAATGCTGGAGCTACATATCAGAGGGCCATGACACACATATTTGATGAGTTGATTCATCATAAAGTAAATGCTATGTGGATGACCTCATCATTAAGAGCATATATCGAAGAGATCATTTTGGTGACCTGACGATGGTCTTCGAAAGAATTAGGCAGTGCGATCTCAAGATGAACCCTCTCAAATGTGCATTTAAGGTTTCGTCTAGAAAGTTCCTTGGCTATGTGGTATGGCATAGTGGAATTGAGATCGACCCTAATAAAATCAAAGCGATAGTGAATATGCCACCAAGGAATCTTCGTCAGCTTCATTCCATGCAGGGACATTTGGCATTCATCCGGTGCTTCATATAAAATCTATCGGGCAGGTGTCAACCATTTGCTAAATTGATGAAGAAGAATGCACCACTTAAATGGGATAATGAGTGTCAAGAAGCATTCGATAGAATCAAAAGATACCTGTTAAATCCACCAATCCTGGCGGCACCAATCCGGGGAATGCCTCTCATTTTCTATACATTAGAAGAATCCTTGTGCTTGCACAACATAATAAAGAAGGCAAGAAAAATGCGTATACTATATCGAGATTGATAGGGCGAGGCAAAGTACTCTCGATCGAGAAGCACTATCATGCATTGATCTTCAACGCCCATAAGCTTCAACATTACATGTTGTCACATAAGATAACACTCATCTCAAAGATCAATTCGTTGAAGTTCTTGATAACAAGACCAACCTTGATGTCATTTAGCACAATAAGCAGTACTCCTGTTATAGTTGATATTATATATGTATCTCAGAAAGCTGTTAAGGGCCAAATACTAGCATATTTTTCTTTGTGCACCCCATCCTAGCAGATTCAACAATCAATGATGATTTACCTGAGCAGTTCCTGCTAATTCGTAAAAGGGATGAGTTGTAGATCTGGGATATGTATTTCGATGGTGCATCATCTATTAAGTTTGCTCAACCTCCAAATCCACCAAAAGCAAGAGCTAGTGTTGGCCTCATCTTCATAACACTCGAAGGTGGCATAATGAGATGTTCATACAGTAGCCAAGAACCAACAATGAAGGCGAATCTGAGGCATTTATGGTAGGTCTCAAAGAAGTTGTTATTGGCATTCAAAATTTAAGAATCTTTGGAGACTCTCAATTGGTAATCAACCAAGTGTTGGGTCTCTATAAGATTAACAAGCTTGAATTGGCGTACTATCATAAGCGAGTGCTTGAGCTCATGAAGTAAATTCCAAACATCAAACTAGCTCGAGTTTCTCGATCGAAGAATAGTAAAGCAGATTGCCTGGCCAAGCTTGCAAAAGAGATGGTGAACACGGACGATGATGATGTGTTGATTGAAGTGTCCACTCATCGAGTTCTACAATTAGTAAATCCATATTCCCCGCAGATAGAGGGGACATCAAACTCAAGCCAGCAGAAAGCAATTCAAATTGCTCTTCACTCTCCTAAAGAATAACAAGCACAAGAGACAGAAAAACTCAAAAGTACTGCAAATAAATCATGCGAAGCTTTCATAGTAGAAGAGCGAGATGAGACAACCCTTCATCGATTATTTCAAGGAAAGCAAAGAAAATTGTCGAGCAATAAATCACTAGCCACATAAATTACAAAAGAATCATATGATATATTATGTGACACATTGTATCGTAGATCCTTTGAGCAAATGTGGCTGCGATGCTTAGGGATGGATGAAGAAAATAGAGTGATGTCTAAAATTCATGAAGGACTCTATGGCGCACACCAGTCAGGTCCTAAAATGACTACAAATATTAAGAGGAGGGATACTATTAGCCTTCAATGGTGAAAGACTGCATAAATCATGCCAAAAAATGTCATGAATGCCAAGTCCACGGGGATCTCATTCATCAACTTCGAATCCTCTACACCCAACAATAGCGTCCTGGCCATTCAAAAGTTGGGGCACAGATATAATTGGACCGATTGATCCTCCATCATCAGTGGGACATCAATTCATTCTAGCAGCTACTGACTACTTCTCCAAGTGGGCTGAGGTTGCTCCATTTAAGGAAGTCACTGCTGATCGAGTCATTGACTTCTTCACCAATAATATTATCTATAGATTAGGGGTGCCACGATGAATCATTTCAGACACGGTCCAGCTTTCAAGAGTGTGAAGATATACAGATTCACTGATCGGCACAAAATTGATTGGTGGTACTCATTAATCTATAATTTAAGGGCCAATGGTTTGAGGCTTTCAATAAAATCTTAGTGAAGTTGCTCAAAAAGATTCTCATGAAGAATAAAAGAGAGTGGCACAATAAAATGATGGAAGCACTCTGAGCATATAGAATAACTTATAAAATGCCAACAAAAGCTACTCTTTATGCTCTAACATTTGGAGTTGAAGCTATTCTACCACTAGAAGTTGAGCTGCCATCACTTCGAGTAGCTATCCAATTCAATCTTACTTAAGATAAGAATGATGGCCTATGAATGGAAGAGTTGGATGCGCTTGATAGAGTTAAACTCCAAGCTCAATAAAGTTTAGAAATTTACAGAGCAAGGATGTCTAAAGCATTCAATAGTTCAGTACGTCCTCAGATATTTCAGAAAGGTGAATTGGTTCTAGTGCTGAGAAGGCCAATCATCCCTCATCGCAAGATCGGTGATAAATTTGAGTCTAACTGGGAAGGTCCTTACGTCATAAAGAAGGTGTACGATGGAGGAGCCTACCAGCTTATTGACAAGAATGGTCAATGGCCGATCACCAATCAAGCGGTCGATATCTCGAAATATCTGGCGACTATGGATAAGTATATAAATACTTAAATGAATCTTGCACTAGTATGACTTTCATATCAAATACATATGTAATGTCACTTGAAAATTCTCTCTAAATTGAGAATGCATTTTCAAGTTATTATGAAACCTCCCACTTAGACAAGGGACATTTTATATATTTAGCTAAGTTGACATGTTATATATAGATATATATATATATATATATATATATATATATATATATATAATAGCTATTTATTTATATTAAAGAAGTTCAAACTCATGCATTTTTGAACTAATCTACAATCCCCACATAGGGGAATTTTAGTTTTTATATAAATCAAAAATTCTCATTCCCATGAAATAAGAGAGATTCTTGCACATGCATTGAGGTTGACATCGAGCTTTATGCCAAGATCCCTGAATATATCTATAACTGTTATTATTAAAGTTGCAGGTCTTACAAGAACAAAAAAGAATTTGCTTCTATGCATGAAAATACAATCCTAAATGTCAAAAGTTTCCCTCCAAGATTTATCAAATGTTAAAGATCAAGTCAGAAGAACTCCTAATTTTGGAAGCTTCAATCAACTAAGTTGGAAAAACATCAACCTCTACATCTTCAAGTCTAGGACACAGATGGGTTCTAAAGGTCAGACTCAACAAGCCCATAGGTGGCCGAGTTGCTGATGCTCTCCTCACTCAACAAGCTGCAAGAAAAGGCCGGTGAAATAGCCACCATTCGTCAGTCTAATAACAAGACCGCTAAGCCATCACAGCTTAAGTCAAAAACTCAAGTAGGTTCTAAAAGTCAGACTCAACAAGCCCATAAATGGCCGAGTTGTTGACGCTCCTCATAAGCGCAAGAAAAGGTCATGAAAGAGCCCGCCCACCTAATGATGATAGCTATCCAATCTCAAACCAGATCCAACTTAGTGACTACAAGCAACCAAAATCCAAGAGGTCTTTTGCTTGACGAACCAAGATCGAGGAAACTCAATTGAGCTACCTCAAATTAATATATATATATATTACTACAAGGTGATATTTCAATCTCTTTTCAAATGATCTAATCAAGCACAAAGCACAGATCAAAGCTGATTCCCTCATCAAGTCTGCAAAAGCAGAAAGCACGGGACCGAGAAAGTGATTCCATAGTTCACACAAAGGAAATGGTCGAACTAAAAGAATTTTATGGTTATTCAGTTTGTTAAAGCACACAGTGCTAGACTAATAACTCAACATTGACCTAATATGAGTTGGAAGGCTGGGTCAATTGTATGCACCCTTCAATGAGTCTGTCAAAATAGCAAGCACAGGACTTAGGGAGTATATACATTTCCTGACAAGTCAATATAGACAAATCAGGTCAATCCTTCATAAAGTCAAGCTTAAAGTTAAGGAAGGAATTTCAAATCTCAAAGAAAACAAACAAATTCCTCCATCAAACCCAATCAAGCATGATCTGGGGTGAGGAAATTCAAATTTACACAACACAAGAGAAAGAGGTCTTGACAAGCCCATTGAAGTAGATAGATGGAGAAGAGCTCTTTTCCAATCAACAAGTCGATCACAAATCAATCTTGTCATATAGCATATCCAAAATAAAGCATCATATTATTAACAAATCATGTTAAAGCTCCATAAGCCAATTGAAGTCGTGATCCAAGATCGGCAGCCCAAAGGGAGCAATTTTCAACAAATATGACTCATGCTTGAATCATATTTGTTGGGGGGCATTTGTTTAATGGATGCGTCATAAGTCAAGTCGAGCTCACAAGGTGAATTTGATGAGCTCGTAAATTGGAGCTAAAATACACTCGACAGCATTACAAATCAATTGAAATGATCTCCAATTGATGAACGGACTCTACCATTGTATTTAGAATGTCAAAATTGATCGAGAATACATCGGTCGGCGATTTCAAGGAGAGTTGTCGATGCTATGCATATATTGAGGTCGGGAAGCTACGACGTTGCCCAAATGACCTTCATCCATGAAATTTATCACCGTTAGTATTGAAACATCAAAACCCATCAAATGATGCTCATTTGATCTAGTATACATAAATAGTGGCGGAAGCAATGTGCCAATTTGAACTGAATTGTGATTTGACCCGGCTTGAAGCCTCCAATCATGAAATGGACTACATTGTTGCGTCACATCGAGTAATCTAAAATCAACATATATTGTCCATGTGATGATGTGCAAAAATCTAAATTAAACAAAATGATAAAAAATACAAATCCTATAAATACCCTCCTAAAACCTAAACTCTAATTTTTCTATTCATTTTCCTCTCCTCCCATAACCAAAATGGTCTCCTATCTGTCTCTCAGTTGCTCTCTCTCTCCTCTCTCTCTCTCTCTCTCTCTCTCTCTCTCTCTCCCCATTCATTGTCTATCTTGATGGGTTTTCAGCATAGACATAAAAATCTTCAAAACATCATTTTCACATTGTGGCGGGCAGTTCAAGTCGCACCAGTAAGTGCAGCAGCGTTAGTCTCAGCATGAGCGCCCCATGCGCTCTCTGAGTCCCTGCACTGCGGCGCCCGGGTGTCTGTAGCCCGCCTGCGTGTCCCCACCTGCGCTTTATGCGTGTGCGCGATCTCAGTTCCGCGCCCTGCACATAACCCACCGCACTATTTTTATTGCATACAACGTATATGTTTGCTTGTTGACTATAAGTATCTGTACATGCCTTTCTTGGTGTGGTGGAAACTTGTACCGCGATGTATAATTGTGTACATGCCTTTCTTGGCATGGGTGAAATCTATGTGTACCTTAGAGACCCATACATGCCTTTCTTGGATGGTGGGAATGCACATTCAGTCATGGTTTATACCACCCACGCCTTTCTTAGCATGGTGGGGCCCACATACAGTAGCCCTATATGGGGATGATGTCGGGATGCTGTCAAAATGTTGCCAAACTTCACACTGATAGGGGGACATAAACAGCTCGATAATAAGCTAAGCTATAATATAAAATTATTATTTAAATGACGCGGTGTATGAATACACACATGCCTTTAGCATGGTGGAAAATCTATTTTAGCAGGTACTTTAGAGACCCATATATGCCTTTCCTGGCATGGTGGGAAGGCACATTCAGGCTGTGGTTTATACCACTCATACATGCCTTTCTTGGCATGATGGGTGAGGCATACAGCCCCTATATGGGACAATACCAGGATCTTCAAATGCCACCAAACTTCACACGATAGGGGACCATAGCTTGATAAAACTATGTTATGATATAAAATTTTATTTGAACTAACATGCACATGGATAAGTACCCGTACATGCCTTTCTTGGCATGATGGGAAATATTTCACAGTACCTTAAATACATGCCTTTCTTAGCATGGTGGGAAGGCACATTTAGACCATGGATTATACCACCCATACACGCCTTTCTTGGCGTGTGGACTTTAGTAGCCCCTATACGGGGACACTGATGCTACCAAATTTTACGACATGATTAATAAACTTAATAAAATTCAATAATAAAGTTAAAATTAATATTTTAACTTGACATTATAAATATATAAGTACATATACTTCTTTCTTAGTGTGGCAGGAAAATATGCACTTCATATAGGTACTTCAGAGACCCATACATATCTTTCTTGATATGGTGGGTTAACGCATTCGACCATGTTGTTTAAAGTACCTATACATGCCTTTTTTGGCATGGTGGGTAGGCCCCAATGTGGGGACGGAGGTTTAATGCTCAAAATTTTATCTAAAAAAATTTATACTTGTAATAAAATTCAGTTAAAATAAGTAATATTATATAAATCTCTTAAGTTTAAATTAATGTTGAATCAAATACACCCGCATGGTCCACACTATGCTGAATGCTTAAATTCAAGTGTTTGAGTATGTTGAGGTTAATTCCGGTTGGGTCTTAGAACAGTGCAGGTTATCAAAACCTAAAAAATCTAATGATGTTATTATAATATTTTCAACCAAATAAAACATATTTGAGAAGCTAATTTTCAACCAAATAAATCATGATGATGGTTTGTGTTAAATGAAAATTTTAATGGAGGATATTTCAATCAAAATATGATCATAATTTCAAAGTAAATTAATTTAGATTGAACTTTAATCCAAATGCAATTTAAAATATCATTAAGCTATAAGGGTCTAAATGGAATTCAATCTAAAACTTAAAACAACTCCATTCAATCCACCTTCCATAATAGTTTGTTGAAGGTGACAAATTAAGAAAACTCTAGCTCACAAAGGAGCCAAAGTCAAATCAAATACTATGTTTACTCTCAAATAATCTCATACCGAAGGGCGTGGCTGGTCCTCTGTGGCTTGGCCAATAGGCTCCACATGATGTAGTTATGACCATAGTCCTCGGGGTTGTTACCAAATGACTATATTACGTGTCAGTATGCTCCATAATGGCTCGCTTTTGAGTTGTGAACCAGGGTATACTTGATAGGTAAAAATCCCTCATCGTATAAGGTAAATTTAAGCTTGTCTCCTTAGACAAACACCACCCAGTTTACAAGAATTTCTTGGATGACATAACCCATATGTTTAACAAGGATCCTTATGTTAGGTTGGGTCGACTACCTCCTCTCACTAAGTAGACCTAGGGGGATGATAAAACCATGGGATCTAGATCGGGTGTGTCATCTTTCCTCCAACCATCTGCTTTAAGTTTAAATATAATGAATTTCAAAAATCTAAATTCCAAAACTCCACATACTTCTACTATATGCTACACACTAAGCAACCTAATCACTAGCCTTAATCGAAAGTTCTCTCTCAGCATTGAGAGGGGTAATTAACTATGGGTGCTTACGCCTATCAAACTTGGAACCATATCTAAAGTCCTCATAAAATGAGGATGAAATCTCTAGGTAGTGTCTTATCTACTATTCCATCTACCTTTTAAAAATTTCACCGCATAAATCATACTCTCTTCATCGGTCTGGTGATGAATTTTGAGCCCAGATTATTGTCTCCAAAGATTTTGAAAGGTAGGATTATCAATCGATTGGTTTATTTTATAAAGTCAAGTGGGATCGATCAAGAGGAGGAGTTCCTATCAAGCCAAATGAAAGTAAGTAGGAGATGCTTACACGAGGAAGCACCCTAGACTACCCTATAGTTGGGCTTTACATTTTTGAAATTGAATTAATGTGTTTGGGTTGAATTTTTATTAGAAATGTAGGGCTTACAATTCCATAGTACATGGCTATAGAAATGCCTAAGAGGTGAGGATTTATGTTTATGGCCCATAAAGGGAAGAAGCAACCTCAAAATCTAAATCTAGGGTGTTTTGGCGAGGCCAAAAAGCACGTTCTAAATCTAAGGTGAAAATGGGTATTTGGTTTACCTCCACAAGAGAGGATAAATCACCCGACTGTTGGACTTACAACCGCCTGGGGGTGGCCTCCAACTAACTCCTCCTACGATTTTAAATTCATGTAGGCAAGTCATATGTTTATGTAAGATAATAAGGTTGTTTTTATTTAGAAAGAGACTAAGTCCTTATACACACTCCTTAAGAGACTAGATCATGTAGGGCATGATTCAATGACTTAAACCTAATGCAAAATTTTTATTTAGAATAATCACTTGACTCAGGCTATAGGATTCATATGCCTAATGCATGAGAAATATAATTATGGGCCAAAATCAATAAGATGGGAGGTGTATTTTCACCATGGCTCTCAAAGGTGGATGCTCCAAAGGCTTCACATGGTACATAAGACATAATCTTATAACCAATGCTCATCCCAATCCCCCATAACAAATCTAACTAACTAACTCCTGTAAAATAGATATTAGCTAAACAAACCATACAAATCTCAAGCATGTATATTAGACTTAGCACCCCACACATGTGTAACCAAGTCCACCTGGCCTATTGGATTATGCTTAGGGGTATAAGAACCTGCACAGAAAAAGCATTTATTATGCAATGGGTTGTTAAAGCTATTAGAACTTGCATATGGGTCAATTTGGGGAGGTGGAGTAGTGAAGGTCCCATGTGCTTAATTCAAGTGGAGGAGGGATTCCCACTTGCTCATTTCTATGAGGGTGGTCCATTTTGACCTTGGGTTGGGTTTGGCTGACCCAAAACCAATGGATCATGTGCACCATGTCCATTAGTGACCATTTGGTCCACTAAGAGGATGTCAAGTGTCCATGAAAAGAATTTACCAAATTCCAAGTGGTTTTGATTTTAGGTTACCCGGCCTAGGGGTAAAATGGTCATTTGACCTTGATTTCAATTTGAATATGTTTCTATGATTGAAAAATGGGTTGGCCAAGTTTCATTGAATTTGGAGTTGGTTTGATATGATTTGGCTCATGTTGACCCATTTAGGCCAAAATGGGTTAGCTTGGGTCAAGTTGACCAATTGGTCAATTTGGGTCAAACCAAGGGTTGGTCAAGTTCACATGACCAATTGAAATATTTTGGCATCATTGGTTTGGTTCAATTTGATTTATATTTGAAGTTGATTCATTTGATTTCATTTAAGTCAAATGGGTCAAGTTGACCAATTTGACCCATTTGACCTATTTGGGTTAGATCATGGGTTGTTCTATGCTTGGTTGATCATTTGAAATAGATTGGTATCTTTGTTTCCAAACAATTTAGTTTATATTTGGATTTGGCTCAATTTGACCCTTTAGGTCAAATTGGGTTCAAGGTCAATTGGGCTAGGTTAAGTCTAGTTGGCCAATTGGGGCTTTGGTCAAGTTCAACAAGTGATTTGGAATGAACCTAACCCATTAGTTTTAATCAATTTGGCTTAAATCAAGTTTTGACACATTTTGACTTTTTAGGTCAAGTTGGGTCAACTTAGGTCAAGTGGCCAATTGGGCTAGGTTTGGTTCAAATGATGACTTGGTCAAGTTCAAACATTGATCATGAATGAGTTTTGATCAATGGTTTCAATCAATTTGGCCTATGGTAGATTTTGGCTAGTTTAGGTTTCATTTTGGCTAAGTGTTGACTTGGTCAACTCTTAGGTTTGACTTGGTTTGACCTAATTTGAGTGATTGATCATCTTATGGTGATTGTTTCTCATAATGTGAGACTTAGATGAACTTAGTTCAATCCAATTTGGTCAGGATTAGAATTTGGCTCATAAGGGTACTTTAGGTCACTTTAGGTCAAGTGAGCCTAAGTAGGTCAAATGGTCAAAGCTTATTTAAGTTTGATTGAACTCACATATAGACTTATGATCGAAATATAAATCCATTTGTAAGTGGTTTGAAGTCAAATGGGTTTCGATCCACTTGACAATTTCAAGTTCAAAGGGTGAACATGAGTTTGACTTGGGTTTAATTTTTGAATTTGGTTTTGGTTTGATGATCAGAGATTGTATTTATATTTGAATTCATGATTAAAGGATTGATTGAATCATGAAGAAAAATCAAGGGCTTGGCTTGATTTGAATTTGATTGGTCTAAGTTCAAGAATTTGACTTGAAAGGCTTAGGTTGGATTTTGATTGAATTTGAGTTTGAGTTTTGAATTGATTTTTTGAATATTTGAATTTATATTTCATTTATATTTGTGAATATAAATGAGAATATAAATGGGTTATGAGAAAATTCTTTGAATTTGAATTGATTTAGATTTGATTTAGGCTAAGCTATGAGAGAGGAATCAAAGGACTTATGAAATATTTTTAATTTAGATTTGAATTTTGAATTTGGTTTGATTGATTTGAATTTATATTTCATTTATATGTGTGAATATAAATGAGAATTTAATTAGATTATGAGAAAATTCCTTGGATTTGAAATGATTTGGATTTGATTTTGGCTAAGTTGATAAGAGAATCAAAGGACTTAGAAATATTTTAATTTGGATTTGAATTTTAATTTGGTTTGATTGATTTGAATTTATATTTCATTTATATATGTGAATATGAATGGGAATATAAATGGATTATGAGAAAATTCATTGGATTTGAAATGATTTAGATTTGATTTAGGCTAAGTCCATAAGAGGGAATCAAAGGAATTACAAAATATTTTTGAAGTTTGGAATCCAATCATGGGATTTAATCATAAGTTTTAATTATTTGGAATTGATTCATGATTTGAAAATCCATGAATTGGTTCAAGGTTTGAGTTAGAGTTGGAGTTGATATGTGTTTGGGGTTTTGACTTGGAAGGAAGTAAGGATTTGGTTCAAGCTATAGGGTAGGTAAATCTTCTAACACCCCAAGGCATGACCTATTCCTATGGATAACTCTTAAGTCTCTGTGGCTATGTTGAGTGTCCACCTAATCACTAGATGTGTCTTAAGACTAAGGAACTCTTAAAGTCTAAAAGAAGTCCTATGTCTAAGATGGAGGGGTTGAGAGCTCATCCTAAAAATGAGGTCAATAGTGCTTTTGCTAGATAAAAAAATAAAGAGACTTCGCCCTTACTCTAAACTATAAAAAAGAATAATAATAACTCAAAGCTTCCCACATGAGGATGCATGTGATGATCAATAATAGCATATTTATTCAAATTATAGTATATAATATAATATTATTGAATAGGAATAAAATATAATTATGGGATCCAAAATTCATCGATGATGAATAGAATGTTTAAGTGTCGGTGAAATTTTTAGAAGGAAAATGGAATATTATATAAGACACTACCCTGAGATTTCACCCTCATTTTGCGAGGACTTTAGATTTGGTTCCAAATTTTCTATAGGTGCAAGCACCTATAGTTAATTACCCCCTCCCAATACTGAGAGAGCACTTTTGATTAAGGCTAGTTGATGAATCAAAAAATTACGAGCGTATAATAGCAGTGGGTAGAGTTTGTTTAAAATGTTATGAGATTTATTATTTAATTTAAAGCTTTTGGTTGGGGGAATGATGATGTGCCTAATCTAGATCCATGGATCATCATCAGGTTGTGTGTCAGTCAAAGGAGGTAGTCAACCAAACCGATCGAAAAATCTTTATAACCATGGGTTACATCATCCAAGGTGTCCTTGTAAACTTGGGTAAAGTTTGTCTAAGGGGATAAATATAAGTCAACCTTAGTTAACATAGGGATTTTTGTCCAATCAAACACATTCTATAATTCACAGCTCAAAGAGCAAAGCCGTTGGAACATTCTAACTATGACCATGATTTAGTGGTGTCATATCACGGTGAACCACCCAGTCATAGGGCTCTGGTTGTAACTGTCATTTATGTGGTGTCATTTCATGGCAAAACCACATGGACATAGGACACGTCCTTCTACTTATTTGAGTATGAAAATAGCTATGCATTTGATTTGGCATTAACTCTTTGTAAGCAAAAGTCTTCATAATTTGTTACCCGTAGATAAATAGTCGCAGAGGGGTGGATGGTTTTAACTTTAAATTTAAACAATTAATTTCATTTAATTAATTTATTTTTTATTTGAATATTTGATCATTTTATCATTGATTTAGATTTAAACATGTAAAACTTTAGTAATGATAGCCTTTCATGATCATATGATTATTGTTAGCTACCTTGTCCTCGTCCTTTTCTTGCAGGATCAAGTCTAAATTCATTGATTCAACATTTATAGCCCTTTAAACCTTGTTAACTCCCTTTCATAGCGGATCGATTTGGGACTTTCCTCTTGGAAGTTTCAATTTGAGAAGTCGTGCGGGACGAAGGCCGAGAGGGAGAAATGGGGGAGAGCTATCAGGATTCAACCAGAAGACTCATTATGAGCGAATTAAAATGTCTAATGGTATTAATTAATTTTCTTTTTCTTACCGTATAAAGATTTTGAAATTTAAAATCCAAAATTATTGATTATTTTGGAAGGAATTAAACTTAATTAGTTTCACATCATATCTCTAAAATTCTTAATTAATTTTGGGGTAAATCAATTATCAAAATTGTATTTAATTAAAATAAATGTATGATTTTCTTTATTTTTTACATCGATTGCATTAAGATTTGTGTGGAATCTTACCAAAATCAAACCCACTTAATATGGGTATTATTTTAGGTAAATTCAACATTCGATTTAATATGCGTTTCATGAGGTCGTTTGGTTCCGTCGGCGAATGATTTTAATTCAAATTTGTGCATCGTTGATTTCATGGCTTCATTCCTGAGAATGCTTATTTGATAGGTTTCAACATTTTAACATTAACAACACTATCAATTTCACATAAAGGTCATTTGAGCATCATCGTAGTTCTCATCTCGATATGTGTATTGATGGATTTCCTTCTTGATCGATTGATCATCGAATTATGGAGATGATCATATGAGAGAACTTTGGGGAAAAATTCAAAGTCCTCAATCAATCCATCATCCATCCAAATCACCTCAAGCAAAATGACAACACCTTTTAACCAAAAATTCAAAGAAAGGTAGATTTTTGGCCACTATTAAAGGAGGGAGAAATGAGACTTCATTACTCTTCTTCTACTACTATTCAGCCCCAGAGCTCCCCAAAGCAACCGCCACTTCCCCACCTCTTGAGCCAAAAATATCAAAACCAAGTGGATTAGAGAAAATGGCACTAAAAAATACATCATTCGACGTTAAGGCTATACTCATTCCAAAGCTTTCTCTTGCTAGAGCTCGTTCGATCTTCTGGAAACCATCCCGAGGTAAATTTTGTCAAATCGTCTTAGAATCCTTCATTTGTGATGATTGTTTACGTGCTTTTAGAAATTTATCTTAGATAATCCTGCATTTTATATTTTATATCATCCCAATTAGAAAATAAGTTTTCATCTAAAATTTCTCATTTTTCCCAAAATACCCTCGTTTACTATTCACCTTGGAGACGAAGCAATCGTGATCCGTGGTTCATCTAGATCCCAGCCAGATTAGTGCATTGGACCATCCGATCCACGTTCATGCAATCGATGGCCGATCGAGATGATCGATCAAATCTAGCCTATGGATCACGGATGCGATTTGGACCATCCGATCAGATCGGGGTCAAGAGCAAACATCGCGTCATCGTGTTGATGCGATTCCCAATGCTAACGGCAGGCGTCAATGGTACGGCACATGCCATGCGGTTATGTGGCGTTATCACTACAGCGGCGTGACGTACTAGAAAAAGATTTTCTTATTTTAATAAATTTAAATTACCTAAAACTTCAAAATTCATAAAAATAAAATACCCAACCAAAAAAATACAAACAAGGGCTTGTTGGATTCATCTTTTCGAAGGAAATCCAACAAACTCAAAATTCCCAAATTTTACTGAATGGTTTGAGCTTAATTTGGGTTTAAGTAAAAAAAAGTTTCATTAATTACTCTAAAAATACAGGTTTGATTAAATTGAAATTTTCTTGGAATTAAAGTTAAAGTATACCTATGATAAAAATCTCAAGTAAAGAGAGTTTTGGATAGGAGGAATTAAATTTTAAGTTCAAATTATTTATTTTAATAATAAATAAATTCAAAAATTTACAAAATCTTCAAAACTACTTAAATCCCTTCGTTAACATCTAAGATCCTAATAATAATAATAATAATAATGTAATAATAATAATAATAATAATAATAATAATAATAATAATAATAATAATAATAATATGTAATAATAATAATAAATAATATAAAAAAATTTAGAAGCTTAAAATTTAAAAAATTTGAGGTTAAAATTTAACAAATTGAAATTAATTAAATTATAATCTAAAATAAATTAAAATAAAAATGAAAAACAGAATCATCATTAATCAAACCTCAAACTAAATATCATATAATCCTTGAGAAAATTAAATTAAATATGATTAAACTATTTAAGTTAATAAAACTCAATTAAATGATTAAATCTTAAATCAAACTTAAAATTAAACAAATCTTGGAAACTTTAACATGGGTCAAATTAGTATAACTAAACCTACACTAAGCATGAAATCTTAATCATATGAAACTCCTAATGAATATAAATAAACTGAAACTAATTAATCATAACATTAACTAAAAATTTAAATTAATTATAAATCCAATACATCATAATCGCTTAATATTAATCAAACCAAACCAAACCAAATGAAGCTAAAGTGAACTTAATTAATTTAATCAATCCATTTGGAATAAGAGAGTTACTTAACCATTAAATATTTCAACCTAATAACTAAATCAAACATGTTAATGAAATTAAATAAAAATAATATATGAATCAAATCAAAGAAAACTATAATCATAAATAATCAAACTTAATTGAAATAAAATAAGCAGTAATTCACTTAATAACAATGATGGTAATAACAATAATCCTTTGATCAAATGAAACTTAAGTAAAATACTTAACTAAATCAGATCACTTACAGGTGGGAACTAAGTCATTAATTAAACAAATCTTTAATTAATCTGATAATTCAAAATTCAATTATCCATAATCAAACCTAATTAACTAAACATCCAATTAATGCAAACTTAATGAATTAATCCATCATTTTAATGAAATGAACCGAATTGATTTAAATAAATTGAACTCAAATTAAATCTTTTACTCCACTAATCAATTTAATCACACATCTTAAAATAAACCAATTAAGTTAATTAAAGTAATCACATTAAACCTTGCAATCTAACATAAATGTAATTAAATACCAATCAAATCCTAAATTAAAAAATCAATCATTAAGTCATTAATTACATCATTAATCTCAATAAATATTAAACCAAATTAAAAATTAAATAAATTTTCATTTAATTTAATAATTAACTTAAACACACTCCTTAATTAAACTAAGCTAATCCAATTGAATAAACACTAATGCAAACCTAATGAATTAATCCATCATCTTAATGAACCAAATTAACTTTTTTAAATCAAATTCAAATCAAACACTTAATTAATCTACTAATTAATTTGATCACACATCTTAAATAAGCTAATTAAGTTAATCAAATTAATCATATTAAACTTAAACTTAATCAAACAATACAAAAAAACTAATCAAAACTTAAATTAAACCTAAATTATTAAGTCATTAAATACATCATTAATCTAAACAAATATGAAATCAAATTGAAAATTAAACAAATCTTTATAATTAACATAAATACACTTCTTAAACTAATTACATAATCACATTGAACCTAAGCAAACCCATAGACTAATAGAGCTAATCAAATCAAATTAAATTAAGAAAGGCTCTCATCAATTTAATATGTAATCAAATCAAATCTCATTCAACCTACTTAAATAAAATAAACTAATTAACTATCCAATGTATGAAATCAAAAATACAAACCAAACTTTGATAAACATGACAAATGGATGAAATTAAAAATAAAATCCTAATTACAAAGAATCAAACTCAAATAAAATCAAAATAAAATCTTGATTAATCTAATCCATCAAACTACAAATAAATGAACCATAATAAAATCAAATAAACATAAAATTAAGTCACATAACCATAATCAAAGAAAATAATTAAATATTAATTTAAAATGATATTAAATCAAGATTTAATTAAACCAAAACATCTAATCTAAAATTAATCAATCAAAAACACATTTAATGAAACTTAAGCTTCATTAAAATTATAGATATTCAATTATCAAGATTTAATTAAACCAAAACATATAATCTAAAATTAATCAATCAAAAAAACATGGATTTAAAACTTAAACTTCATTAGATATTAAGAATATTGAATTATCAAGATTTAATTAAACCAAAACATCTAATCCAAAATCAATCAATCAAATACTTAAACAAACTCAAATTCTAAAATCAAATCAAATGAATTACACAAATTCAAATGGGATAATTAAGATATTTAAGGACCTTAGACTCTTTAAGAGTTAGGATGTCGAATAGGGTGATTTCTATTTACAAATTGAATTCATTCTACTCTTCATTCTTGAAAATCAAAACATCATTTTAACCAAATAAAAGTGAAATAAAAAATGAAAAATAAATCATTAAATCATTTAAATTGAAATCACCCAAAGGTAAAATTTAAACAAATTCAAACTCCATTTTGAAACTTAAACTAAAGAAGTCTAATAAAGTCTTGTCACAAAAGCACACATTAGAAGACTATGTCACCACTTCTAGTACTAAGTTAGGGCGTTGTATGTATGATGTTGTATTTTTTGTGATATAATATTTTAGACTGGATGTTAGGGTGTATGCCTCGTAGACTAGATGGTAGGTCGTGATTAGCCAAATCCTATTTTCTGTAAGGGGTTGTGCTTAAGGGGCCACTGTAATAAAAATATAAATGCATTTGTTGTGCAGGTTACTTAGCCCCTAAGCATAACTCACGTTAGGACAATTGGGCTTGGTTACCCATGTATGGGGTTGCTAAGTCTAAATTATTCATATAACTGCTTGGGTTATATGGTGTGTTTAGCTAACATTTATTTTGCAGGTGTAGCTAGATCTACTTTTCCTATTTTTAATGTAATTTTGCATTAGGAATTAGGATTTGTGTTATGGGGGATTAGGATGAGCACTAGCTTGAAGGCTTAATCCCTGGGGTGCCCTGTAATGCCTTTGGAGCAAATCAAATCAAAAGGAAGAGAAGGAAAAAATGAAGAAAAGAAGACCCCCATAACATATATTATTTTTATAATCTGGGTTGTATAAGGGTATAACTCAGTTACCCATCTTCTTTTCTCTTTTCGAGGTGTGGTGGAACCCGACCGCACTGGCCTTTTATTCTTTTATGGTAGTCTATAAAATTATTTGATGTTGTGTTTAGATTACATGCATGCTTTTCTTTGTTTCTTCATGTTTGATGTTTGAATGTGTGGCGGATGAGGTAGGCTCTTAGGATAAAATTAAATTTTCTATCCCACTAATAACTTATAACTAAAACTTTAAAACAAATAATAACCTCACATAAAATTTCAGGAATTAAATCAAGATAATAAAATTTTTGCAACCACATGAATGAATGAATGTATAACATCATGCATGTCATATTCTTCCACTCTTGTTAAGAGGGACTTCCATCTACGAGAATAAAGGCTTAACCTGTGAGAGCCTTTGATAGAAGAACACCTCTTTCTCTCTTGATTTGGCCCATAATCAAGTTCTCATGCATTTAGGCATACAAAATCTCATAACCAGTGTCAAAATAAAGAGTCTAGAAGAATCAAATAAATTTGATAAAATTTGCATTAGATTAAGTTATGAATTCATACCACTCATGCTCTAGTCTCTTAGGATGTGAGTTTAAGGACTTAGTCTCATTTCTAAATAAATAACAGGCTAGCCATCTTGCAAAAGAATATGACTTGCCTACATATATTTAAAGCATAAGAGGAGTTAGATGCCACTCCAAGTGGTAAGTCTAGGTGGTTTATTCTCTCTCTTGTGGAGGTAAACCATCCATATACCCTTTTTGGCCTTAGATTTAGGTCATGTTTTGGCCTCTCCAAAGCTCCCTAGATTGGATCTAAGGTTATTATTTTCCTTCTGCATAAATCCTCACCTCTTAGGCATTTTCATAATCTTATGTTGTGGGATTATAAGTCCTAGTATTCTAATAAAATGTCAAGTCAAATAATTAATCTCTTCAATTTCAAAAATATAAAGCCCAATTATATGGTAGATTGGAATGCTCACTAGGCTTCCTAGTATCATGAGCATTTCATACTTTCTCCCTTTGGATTCTAAAAATAAGTCTTCTCCTTGATCTATCTCATTTTATTTTCCAACATAATAATCTTTGATTGTCTTCTTTGAAATCTTTAGAGACTTTAATTCATACTTTAAAGGAATCCCATTCTTTGGGATGTAATTAACTATGGGGGCTTGCCTCCATAGGAAAATTAATGAACTCGACTTAAAATAAACCCTACTTTACTTTTCCATGTAAAGTAGGGGAAAGATCTCTAGTATATTCAAAGACCCATCATGCCTTAGGAGTCCTTATTAGGTGATTAGGTCCATTATAGGGTGGTGATTTCTATCTTTCAAGATAGTACATCATTCCTTAATGCCATACCCGATCACTTCAATAAGTACCCCATAAGATCTGTATGGTGTCCCACATCTCAAAAATAAATACCACAGATTTTTCTAGCGACTCCACTGGGGATGGTTCCTCTCTCCATATTTAGTAGACAATTATTTTCTCCAAGCATCGATAGTGGACTTATATTTTATGTGGGCCTAAGACTATCATTCTTTCTGTTGGAACTTAGCTTATTTCATCCTTAAACAAAGCTAGCCAACATCCTTTAGGTTTTAGGACCTCACTCCGTGTAAGTCTTAAATCCCTATGGGGTTCCCCCAATAGGTGAAAATTAAAATTATTCAAACAAAGGAGATGACCAAAATTGAGAACCTCTTCACCATCTTGATGGTGAGGCAAGGTTCATCCCATGAACAATAAGAAAATAAAACCCTTCTGCAAAAACATGTCTTTCCAAAAGCATTTAAAATCCACATAATAAGAGATCTTTACACAAAATTTTGTTAAAATTTTTGAAAAAGGCACAAAACACATATAACCAAACCTCTTTTAACAAATCCTATGATCATTACTTGGAGGTTCTTCTCAAAATCAAAATCAACCATTTTTAATGTCTTTTTCATAAGCATATTTTCTTTGGAAATAGCTATCCCCATCCCACACACTCAAATTCATTGGATGGAGATTCTATTTTTGAATTAAATCATAACATAAAATTGAAACTCCACTTAGCATACTTCACATGTGCTAGAGTTGAAGTTTTCCCCCTTTTAAAAAAGCAATAAATCATACACACACAAAATAGAAGTCAAGACACCCCCCACTTGACATACCCAAATTTGTTAAATGGGAGTTCCCCTTACCTAGGAGAAGGTAAAAATTGAATTCTATTTGGCACCATTTGCATTTGTCTGATAGAACTCCTTCTTGCTAAAGTCTTGGACTTCAAGACATGTTTGGATCTCATTTGACATGTCCAAGTATATCAAATGAGAACCCCCTTTTTAAAAATCATAAGAACAAATTGAACTCCATTTAACATACATAAGTTTGTTAGATAAGTTCTTCTCTTTCAAAAATCATAAACACATTTGACTTTCACTTAACATACAAAGTTTGTTGAGTGAGAGTTTCATTTTCAAAATCATAAACACATTTGACTTTCACTTAACATACAAAATTTGTTAAGTGAGAGTTTCATTTTCAAAATCATAAACACATTTGACTTTCACTTAACATACCAAATTTGTTAAGTGAGAGTTTCATTTTTAAAAATCATAAACACATTTGACTTTCACTTAATATACAAAATTTGTTAAGTGAGAGTTTCATTTTCAAAATCATAAACACATTTGACTTTCACTTAACATACAAATTGGTTAAGTGAGAGTTTCATTTTCAAAAATCATAAACACATCTGACTTTCACTTAACATACCAAATTTGTTAAGTGAGAGTTTCATTTTCAAAAATCATAAATACATTTGACTTTCACTTAACATACCAAATTTGTTAAGTGAGAGTTTTCAAAATCATAAACACATTTGACTTTCACTTAACATACCAAATTTGTTTTCAAAATCATACACATTTGACTTTCATAACATACCAAATTTGTTAAGTGAGTTTCATTTTCAAAATCATAAACACATTTGACTTTCACTTAACCTACCAATTTTGTTAAGTGAGGGTATCTTTTCAACACACATTTTATCCCTATTTTAACATACCAAATTTGTTAAACAAAGATTTAATTTTTCATGTCAAACCACACTTGAGCTTTCACTTAACATACCAAATTTGTTAAGTGAGAGTCTCATCCTCAAAGAAAAATAAACATATCTCGAACATATTTGGGGCTTTCACTTAACATACCAAATTTATTAAGCATGACTCCCATCTTCATGGAAAAGCAAATCTATCTATCAATCACATTTGACTTTAACATACCAAATTTGTTAAGTGAAAGTCTCATCATCAAGCAAAAATCAAATACATGTGGCCTCACTTAACATACCAAATTTGTTAAGTAAGAAGCCCCATTTTTAAATCAAAATATCACACAATCAAATCTTCACAAGAAAAATATTTCTGATACACAATCACAACCTCTTCTTAGTATACCCAAATTTGCTAAGTAGAGGTCTTTCAAACTATCAATATTTTCAAACAAGATGCACAGAACACAAATATCTCCAAGAAAATCTCTCCTCAAATTTTAGAACCCCACCCAACCTACCTAAATCGGTTGAGTATGGGTTATAAATCAAAATCAAATGGTAAAGACTCTCCTCAATATCCAAATCTCTCCAATAATCCCACTTAACATATTTGAATTGTTGAGTGTGGGCTCAAAACTCTGAACTTCTATTACTTGTGGAACAAATATCTAGGCTGCAAGTTATATTTTAAGAAATGCAAACATATAGCAGTTACTTGTTTTTTTGCGGTCGGAGACATGGCCTCTCAAAAGTTTATTTTCAATTTTCCATTTGTGATGGATTTGACTTTGGATCAGGCCAGCCTCCCTCAAACTGACTCCACCCATCTAGTGTACTTTGGCCAAGGATTTGAGGGAGCCCACATCACCTACGAGGGGCAACCCTCACTACTGTTAGCCAAAATGAGATGGTTGGGAAGAAGCCAGTCATCCAAATCAACCTACCTTCTGACACTGAGCATTCTTCCCTAAAGAGGAAAGAAGTTGAGGTTTCACCAATCAATCTAGTCCCTACTTAATCAGTTGTCCCCATAGTTGCTCGAGTGCATGCTAGCACCTCCTCGATGGTCCCCTATAAGGGGAAGGCTATCCTGGCTTTAGATATAGCCTCCTCTACCTTTGAGGTTGGATCTTGCTCTCACACCGCCTTATTCGGCCGCACATAGTGATGCAACAAGAGCTGCAAGATCAAGTGTCACCATGCTCATGCTGCCCGAGAGATGGATACCGCATCCCACATTGTAGAGGAAGCTTCCCCCCATGAGATTTCCCCACTGTTGACTATTTCACTCCCTCTTAGAATGAGATGGAGAGGAGGACTATCGAAGGATAGGTGCATTGCCTCCACCCTCTACATATCATAAGGCTCTGGCTAGGGACAAGAGGAAGTCTGTGCCAATCTATATAGTACGTAGGTTAGCTACACAAAAGTTCAGAGTCTGGTACATTATTTGACTTGAGGTCTATCATCCCAGGAGTGTTATCAAGTGCATTCACAGTGATAGAGCATCGAGGCGTAGTTGGGTTAGGGGAGGAAATGATGGAGGTTTTCCAGATAGCCTCCACTAGTCAATTTTCCCAATCATCGCCATCGGCGACGATAGTATAGTGCTACAGGTACCACCGTCATAGGAAAAGCTCTGGATAAAGCGGTGTTGTCTCCATCACCACTCCTCACCCACCATCATCTATTAGGGTCCTGCCATCCACCGTGCCTATAAAGGCACAGAAGACAACATCCAGGAGAAGAAAGCCCCATTGGTGATCATACCAAAGGATCCCACCCATTCTCTCCATTGGAGGTGAGGGGGAGTTTCCCTACTGACCTCCTAATTCAATCTTGGTGAAGAAGGAGTGGCGACTCCAGCATGGTGGTCAACACAACCACCAACATCGAGGCAATAGCGGGTTGTAGGGAAGGGGACAGTTCTACAGTCCCCATGGCAGTGGATCTCCCTAGAGACACTACTCCACTTATGAGCAGCCATGAGCATGTCTCTTTTAGTAGTCATGACCCTCTAAGAGCCAACATACTAGTGATACAGAGTGCTAGGTGCGTCTCTCATGAGCACCCTCCATCGATTGAAATTTGGCATTATATCATTCCTCAGATGAGATTTTAGCACAGTAGTTTACAGAGAAGAGCGAGCTTTTAGGGGGTGATTGATTAGATTGTGAGGAGGGAAAGGTCAGCTTTG
This sequence comes from Cymbidium sinense, assembly GCA_021442155.1. Lineage (NCBI taxonomy): Eukaryota > Viridiplantae > Streptophyta > Magnoliopsida > Asparagales > Orchidaceae > Cymbidium > Cymbidium sinense. The sequence continues at coordinate 81,423 of JAKCPB010001310.1, forward strand.
ATCCAGATGAGGATGATCTCCTTGAAGATTCAACTGAGGTCCACATGGTCGACACTTGGAGCTCCCTTCATAGAGATCAGCATAGTCAGGAAGGTATTGTGGTTGAGGAAGATGACACTGTCCATTCAACCCAACACCTCGTTAAAAGGATGATCGATCAAGGAGAAGAGGATGGAAGACTTGTTAGCCTCCATGCAAAACCAAACCTCGTACCACATATGCCGATAGATAGATTATCAGTCGACATGTCCTAGATCAAAAAGCACTTCCCATGGGTAGATAGTGGTAGCTTGCATAGGAAGGTGGTGGATAGCACCTCCATGAAAGAAAAATATATCAAGCAGTTGGTGGAGCATCAAGTGAAGGATGTGTTGGCCCATGCCCAAGGTGGCTCATCTATTCCAAATGGTAGATCCTACCCAGAGGAATTTGATGGTGTCCAATATCCTAAGGGTTTTATGCCTCCTTCCTTCAAAATTTTTGACTGCAATGGTAACCCTCGTCAGCACATAGCACACTTCAGAGCCAGATATTGCAATGTCGATGGCAGTGATGCACTCTTATTTCATTTCTTCATTAGTAGTTTGACAGGCATCACATTTGATTGGTACGCTGAACTACCCAATGGTTCACTAAAGATATTTGTTGAGTTGGAGCAGCTCTTTATTAAGAGATTTATTGGAGCTCAACAAAGGGTAACTATGAGAAATCTCGTTGTAGCTCAACAACACCCCGGTGAGTCCCTTATTGATTACATTCTTAGATGACATAATTTAAGTATGAAATGTGAACCACAGCTGTCTGAACAGCATGCCATTAAAATTCTACTCAAGAATATTCATGGCCCAATCACCTTCATGCTTAAAGGGTTTACCATTAAGACATTTGAGAAATTAATCAACAAGGTGGCTAGTCTACAAGGAGTGGTAAAATAGTTACCTTTCCAAGATCATCACAAGCCCAAATCATAGAAGGCATTTGAGAAAAAGCCGGGGTAGTCGAGTTGACAAGGGAAGTACCCAGGGTTCAGAGATAGACCTCGAGCACAATAACCTTCTCTACCACCTCATTTCCCACCACCTTAGCCATCTTATCACCTTAATTTCCATAGCGGCCTCCACCACTTCGCAGTATCCCCATCCACATCATCAGCAGTATCCCCACAATATCAATAGCGGTACTATCAACCATCATGTAGCAACCATTTACCTACTCTTACTGATAAATTGAATAAGCCTTATTCATTCAATAGAGAGGTAGTCAAGAAGATCTTTAAGAACCTCTTAAAGAAGCCTAATTTTTAATTCCCAGAGCCTAGGAGGCTAGAGGATGTGGACAAGAGTCATGATCCAAACTTTTACTCCTACCACCGCATGCTAGGTCATGTCTTAGAAGATTGCTTTACCTTTAAGGACTGGCTTGAGCGTAGCTACAAGTCTGCCATCCCTAAGGAATATTTACTAGAATAACCCTCCAATTCTATTAGTGTAATCCATGGGGATACAAGCGATCTTCTCAAGATAGAGAAAGGTTGGGGTATCTCCCTATCCCGAACCTCCAAGAAAATCATCCCTATGATCAGAAAGTTACCCTCGCAGGTGTCTAAAGTAGCTCAAACCTCCAACTCTAAGGAAGGTTTGCAAGTTGCTAAGGACAACTTGAAGTAGGTAGTAGTAGTCCACCTTACTTGCTCAAGATAGCATAGTATAGCATAACATCAGTCAGGCCTCCATCCACCATTGCTACTTCTTCCTCCACTAGCTCCTCTTCACTACTTGAGCATTATATCGACAAATAAGGGCACTACCTACTTACTTTATTAGATTTCATGTTACCTCCATCTAAGAAATCAATCAAATATAGCTTTCTTACATGTCTACTTGATACTCTAGATTTTATTCCTCTCAAAAACTCTCCAAGTCCACAAAATAATAATGATAACTCTAGTTTGATCATTCCTTTTCTGATTTAGAAATGGATTTTCCATTCATGAATCATTTGGGTTCACCCATTGAGATTGATTTAGAGTCATCCCATGATCCCATAGGAGAAAGGCGATGAGGTGAGAACTTTCCACTAAGTCATCTCATGAAGTCATTGAAGCCAATCTCCACAGTATCAAAGTTCTACCTCCTAATGTAGAACCTTAGGATAAGGGTAAATAAGCCATTGATTCTAGTGATTAAGAATCCCTTCCATAAGATGCTCCGCCCATGTATATGCTTGTGGAGGATCAGCCCAGAGTTGACTACAATATCCTCACTCACTTAAGAAAGTTTCTTGTTAAATTAAACATATATAATGCCCTTATCTTATCCAAAGAGATGAGGGAGTCATTGATCAAAGCTCTTCTTGATCCATAAATATGCTTTCGGTGATCATATTGGAATGAGGCATGTTATTCAAGAGAATTTTGTGGAGTTACATTCACAGATGAAGACCTTCTTTTGGGGATAATTGAGTACAATCGTCCCTCACATCATAGTGGACATAAATTCGGGCTCTCAGGGTATTAGTTCCGGTGCATCAAGAACATTATGAGTCTAAAACCCTTGCCTACTTGAGGATCGATATCTCTAAAATTGAGGAGATCGGATGATGTTGAGAAGATTCAATGAACAAGGCGAGAGAGTTTTAGGCTCCATAGTGTTACCACTAGAGATAGATTATTGGAAGATAGAAGATAAGTTTTACATAATAGATTTAGATACATCTTTCACTACTTTACTCAGTAGGCCTTGGATACATGCAAACAACACGGTTCCATCTTCTTTGCACCGGTGCATCAAATTGAGGTGGAATCAGTATTGTGTCAAAGGAGACATGAAGCCATTCTCATTTAGAGATGTCAAGATTTATGAAGATGTAGCCTACTATTTTCTTCCAAATCAAAAAGTTTATTCTTATGAACTTGGTGAATGTTTAAAAATAAAAGAAAAAGAAACAAAAGAAAAAAGAAGAAAAAGTAAAGGAAAAAGAAAAGATAAAGAAAAAGAAAAAAAGAAAGAGAAAATGAAAATGCAAGTGAGCAAGAATCAAACACCGAGAAAGAAGTAGATCCAGATGTTAGATTATGCCCATAGTTTGTTTCTCCATATGAATATATGGGTAGGATGACTCGACCTCCACCAGGTAAAGGAAGAGGTAAGTCCAGAGGCATCCTTATAGGTGGAAGACCTCCTTGGTTGCAACCAAGTAGAGCTATGTTCCACTCACAAGAGTATCCCATCCACATAGACTTAGAGTCCAATTTGGAGGATGAGTCTCAAGTGGTTAACAACTCAACAAATCCCTTTGAAGGTGACATTCGAGCAGCTGATGAAGACCAGGCCTCAAGCAAAGCATGAATGTATCTGAATCACTATTATGTAGAATAGTCAAGCAGTTGGAAATTTTAGCTCTAACCTCACTTTCTTTCCAGAAAGTTGAAAGTTTTGTAGTTAAGGAGGCCCCCAAGTCATCCACAGATGTCAAGCCAAAGAGATTTTTTTTGGGAGCATCATCCTCAAGACGAAAGCCGATGTAGAACTTGAGGATGATTCATATAAAGATTTAATAGAATTACCTTTCGATTAGTACTCGCCTTGTGTTCTTAATTTAGCAAAGAAGGATTAATCCACATACTTCTAAACATGTTGGACTACTTTGAAAGGCTATGGGGCAACCAAAGTAGACATCCTCAATTAATACCAAGATTAGGATTCAACACAATGGGTCCAGTCGATGATGACAACCATTGCCTAGTCATCATATATCATTTGGATATGAGGAGGTATGTTTAAAAACTTTAGATGACCCAAGTGAGCCTGAAGTTAGAGATGCACCACCAGAGTTTGAAGAAGAGATCAGATCAACAATCGATGAACTTAAAGATATCAACTTGGGAACTGAAGATAATCCATGTGAGACATACATCATCTCATTATTAAATGAAGAAGAAACCAATGACTTAATTAGGCTATTAGTTTAAGGGCCTTTGCATGGAGTTATGAAGAGATGCCCATCTCTCGACATAGTAGTCCACAAACTAGCAATAGAATATAATGCTAACCCTATAAATCAGGCTCCTAGATGCATGTAATTAGACATTAAACAACAGGTTACTTTTGAAATAAAGAAATTAATCGATGATGGCTTTATCAGAGAAGAAAAATATCTACGGTTGTGATGTCATCCCGTTATAAAAGAAAGGCCAAATTTGCATGTGTCAATTTTAGAGATCTAAATAAGGTATGTCCTAAGGATGACTTTCCACTTCCTATACAAGAATTAATGGTGGACATTGCCTCATCTCATGCAGTATTCTCCTTTATGGATGGGTCATCTGGCTATAACTAAATCAAGATAGCCCCCGAGGATGAAAGAAACACTACATTTCAAACTCGATCAGAATCAATTATTATAAGGTCATGCCTTTCGGCCTTAAAAGTGTCGGTGCCACATACTACTTGGCTATGACTCAAATCTTCGATGAATTCATTCATCATCAAGTTGAATGTTACATTGATGATCTCGTTGTCAAGAGTAAAGAAAAGGAAGACCATCTCTTTTGAGAGTAGGTTTCAAATGGTTAAGATTAACAACCTTAAAATGAACCCCCTAAAGTGTGTATTCAGAGTAGATTTAGGAAAATTTCTTGGGTTTTTTGTCCGACACTAGGAAATTAAAATTGACCCAGAGAAGATCAAGGCAATCTTAGAAATACCACCCCCTAAAAGTATAACTCAACTTAGATCATTCCAAGGGTGGTTGGCGTATCTAAGATACTTCATATCCAACCTATCAGGAAGATGCCAATAATTCTCAGCACTTTTCAAAAAGGATGCCAAGTTCAAGTGGGATGATAAATGCCATATGCTTTTTCCGACATCAAGCACTACGATGACGCCGACTCTAGCCCCTATCGCAAGCCATTGATCCTCTACACAGCTGCATTAGATGACTCCCTTGGTGTTTTGTTGGCTCAAACTAATGATGAAGGGAAAGAAAATGCTCTCTACAACCTTAGTCATTGTTTAATCCCAACTGAGGAAAACTACTCACCTATTGAAAAGTACTACCTAGCTTTAATCTTTGCTTCCCAAAAGCTACAGTACTACATGCTTTATCATAAGGTGAATCGATCTCAAAATCAATCCACTATAATATCTCATGACACCGCGTTAACGATTGCGTGGTGGTCCATGATTTTGTTTGCTTGATATCATACTTTTCCCACTGTATGGTGAAATGACAAGCTAGCGGATTTCTTAGTAGAACACCCACTTCCTGCTGATTCTTTACTTAGTGATGACCTCCAATGAACAAATCATGAACTTAGGGGACACTAGCATTCTCCCGGAGATATATTTTGATGGTGCAGCTTCCTCTCAAAGATGAGTCGAACCATAATTTATTATTCCAGGGAAGGGAGGGGTAAGAATAGTTCTCCTAACTCTGGACTGCGATGTGATGAGATTCTCATATCATCTGTCCAATCCATGTGCCAACAAGTCAAATATGAGGCTCTGATTAGCATTCCAGAGTTAGTCATTACACTATGCATCTAGAGTATTAACATTTTTGGGTATTCTTAGTTAGCCATCAACCAAATCACTAGGTCCTACAAAGTTCTAAAGCCTAAGCTCCATCATTACCATAAGTACACTATGGAGTTGTTGGCCCAAATCCTAGAAGTTATCATTTACAAGATTCCTCGAGGAGAGAATGCAGTAGTAGATGTATTTTCCAAGCTTGCTAAAGAGTTATCATGTCCGGAAGATGAGTCCTTTCCAATAAGGGTCCAAAATAGACAAGTCTTACCCCTTATTGACGTTGAACTCATCGAGAGATTCTCTATTGAAGGGGAGGTTGTCATTGCCAAAAGGATGAGGAGTCAAATTGGAGGCAACCATTCATGTATTATTTAAATATAGGCAAACTTCCTCAAGAGAAATCACTAGCATACCAAGTGAAGCAGAGAGCCCTTTCCTACGCTCTCATGAATGGCACTTTTGTAGGTCCTTGATCATATATGGTTACGTTGTCTACAAACACAAGTCCATAGGATCGTGGCCGAGGTACACTCAAGTTTATCGAGCACATCAATCGGCGAAGATGAAAGCCAAGATCGAGACTAAGATACTCGGCCTTTACGCATGGATGTAGCTAGGAGATGCCCACAATATTAGGTACACAGTGTCATCCTACATCAACCACCCAACATTCTACATCCTACATTGGCCTCATGGCCATTTGAGTGTTGGGGTACTGACATAGTGGGTATGATCGATCCTCCTTCTTCCAAGGGTCACCAGTTCATCGTAGCTACCACTGATTACTTTTCTATGTGGGAAGAGGCAATCCCACTTAGAGAGGTCATAGCTCAGCATGTACTCTAGTTTTTTAGGAACCATATCGTATATAGGTTCGGGGTACCTCGATGAATTATATCCGATAATGGTACTACATTTAAGAATACTAAAATCAATAGCTTTTCCGGATACACAACATAGATTGGACATACTCTACCATATATCATCAATGGCAAAAGGGTTAGCGAAGCCTTCAACAAAACTCTCATTCAAATAAGAAGACACTAGATCACAATAAATAATAATGGGATGAATAGTTGGTTGAAGCATTGTGAGCTTACCGCACCACATACAAAACTCCAACTTACCGCACCACATACAAAACTCCAACTCAATCTACCCCATTATCTTTAGTGTATGGGTTTGAAGCCATTCTACCATTAGAAGTCCAACTCCCATCATTAAAGATAGTCGTGGGTAGTAAAATCACAATGGAGCGAGCAGTTGTGGTTGGAAGAGCTAGAAGGTTTGGAGCGAGATGCCTTGCATGCTAGAACCTCAGTTGTGCAAATCCAATATGATTCAATCTCTAAGTTGGTCCATCCAGAGTTTTTTTAAGTAGGAGAGCTTGTTTTTTAGTTCTGGAGAAAATTGTTACCATCGTCAAAGATGGGAGGCAAGTTTGAACCCAAATTCCCTTATTCCATAGAGAACCAAGGAGGATCTTATCAACTCATAAAGGAGAGAATCGATGCTTCCAATCAATAGGCTCTACTTAAAATACTATCCATAAATCATATTTGAAAATTATTATCAATAAAACTTCTTTTCATATCAAATTCCATCTCTTATGTGTTAGAAATATCTTTCACTTGCAAATCCTCCATGGTGTATTTAGGGTAGGTATAAGAGAACCCAAGAGGCATCTTATCCCTCCACAACACAAACACAAACTATAATCCTCCAGTATTATTAGGATAGGTGTAAGAGAACCCAGGAGGCATCATATTTCAACTAGTACAACTAAGTTAGGTGTAAGAGAACCCAAGTGGCATCCTATTCTCTCTTTCACAACACAAACAAACACATATCTTTTGTCTCGGACTATTTTGATGTGGGACCAAGCCCCCTGTGGCACTCACTCATTAGTTTTAGGTCGGGTGACATGCTACCTTCTTGGTGTCACCCCAATGTTCACTTTCTCACAGTGAGTTCCGCATTTATGCTTGACTTGACCATTACAAGTGATAAGCTTGTTAGTTTGGTAGGCTTCTTGTGCATAAGCTATCTCATGTTGACTTTGTTAAGCCTACATGCTTTCTTCTTGAACTATCTATCATTACTAGGTCTATTTGAGTTTAGGATAAGTCTCCCGGTGGTTTCCTCCTACTTCAAACACAGGTCCTAAATAGACCAGTAATTAGTCCCCATGGGATAGCCCATGTCGAGCCGAAGATGAACTATCCCAACAATCAATTCCGCTTTAGGGAGATGTAAGCCCACATGCCTTCTTTCTAGGCGATTATCTGGCCCGATTGGCACATTAGGTTAGTTGGTTATCGCCATGCTGATGGCAACCCACCCGGTAGATATATAACTCTTGGAGGATGTGAATCGCTTTCTCCTTGACCATGATACCTATAATACCCGCTTTCTTATGGATAAAGCCCCATCACCTCCCTTGTGGGCACTCTATTTAGATCGGTCCTTAGCGATCCCATTTAGGCACTACGATTATTGGACAGTCCTTTCCTAGTAACCACCACGGTTGGAGAATTTATTCAACGGATGTGCAGATTCTCTCTTGATCCAGTAAGTCTGAGATAGGACTAGGCTGATATGAGCTCCTTCTCAGTGTGGTCCCTCACAAACTAATAGGGTCCACACTAACTTAAAATAAACAAAATATATCTCCGCTTGTGGATTAGGAATTTAAGCCCCAATGGCCCCTTTCCCAAGCAGGCATCCTGTATTTAGGACAGTGTTAACAAAACTCCCTATAGGAATTTCCTGACTACTTTAAGTTGTAAAAGTCCCTGGGTCGGCACTCTCTCAGTAGTCTCCCTTAGGTCAGGTTCAATTTGTTATGCCATGGGTTACAGTCATCCTTGCTTTGAATAAGTCTATTATGCATTCTTTCGAGGAATTTGCAAACCGACAGTCTTAGGTGATCGATTTGTTGCACAAGTATGATCACCCTGGTTTCTTATTTAGGAAGATGTGAGTCTTTCTTCTAACTCGACCATTGCAAAAAAAGGCACCCTTTAGGTTGGTTAGTTTATTCTTGACTATCCCTTTGGATTTGTAAATCTAGATAATTTAGTTGATAGTAGATCCATAAGCATAGTCATCTAAAATTAAATTAATTTTGACTATTCTTGAGTCGATATGAGTCCACAGTGGCATTCGCTCAAATAGTTTCCCTAGGTAAGGATTGATTTGTTGCACCAACGACAAATCACTCCAATGGCTAATCCCTACTTTGGAAGATGTAAGTCTACTATGTTCTCTTCCTATTACAGTCATTGCACACTGAAAGGCAACCCTTAGGCCCGATAGTCCTACCTTGTGGCTAGTAGACTACCCCTTTGGATTTTGTAGAACGTGAAGTGACAACCTTCTCTAGGTCCATTGATAGTCCATAATGTAGCACACCAAATTAAATTAAATCAATTCAAATCAAATAAAATATAAATTAAATTAATCGTACTCTCTTGAGTTAAGGTAAGATCCCGACGCTCTCGAGTCTCCTTAGGTAGGGTTCGATGTGTTGCTCATTCAAGATCACTGATGGTTTTCCCTCCTTTGAAAGTTAGTGCTTTTGATGGAGGTGGGCTTCTTTCTTTTGATGAGATTGAGAGAAGGTGGGTATTAGGAAGAAGGAAGAAGATATATTGGATAACTAGCGCTCCCACCAAGGATTGCCAAGGTTTGGCCACCAAGCTCTCAAACCACAAGAATAACTCAAAATTTTGCAAAAGTTTCCTTTCATTCAAGTAAGAGGGCTATTTATAGCCATTACATATTTCAAAAGAAAAGAATTCAAAACATGGAGGGAAAAGTGGGTGGCCACATTAATGTGAAGCATTAAATTGCCTCATTATTTTATGCCAACCACCCATTCATGCATTTTTTATGTGGATTCAACCACCTCACATGTCATGCTTTGAATTTTTTGCAAAATTTCAAACATGGAGTTTCTAGAAGAAAATTAAAAATTACATACAAAGAAATAAGAAAAGATGAAATCATGAAATGGGCCTTAACATGTGGGCTAAGCCTTCTTTCTTGAATTTTCTTGGGCTTTAACTTGAGATCTTGTAAATGGATAACTTGGGCTTTAGATCTTGTAAATGGACCTTGGGCTCTAATTTTTGGTTCCTCTTGATGTTCTACATCAACTCCCACCTCATTGAACTCTCTCCAGAGTTGAAATTTAAGAAATCTTACTAATTGTGGGCTAACTTCTCCAAATCAATGACCAATGTGTTTGGTGGCTTATTCTTCCAATGAACTAGATGTTCGAAGCTTGAGTAATGGGTGCTTCCCTCGGTGATAATATAGTCAACTTCAAGGAAAGAGGGCTTCGTCGGTGCTATATCTCACTAAAGAGTTAGGCGAACAAGTGGAGGTTTGCTATTCCTTCATATGATAGAATATCTTCAATATTAATAACTGGATGAATGAACATATCGAGCAAATCAAGGTGATAAGCATTAGTTCCAATTTTCTTGAGAATTTAAAGCTGTAATGTAATTTCTTATATCTAGTGGTTTGATACGCTCAGAATCACGAATCAATACATAATCACCTTCTTTATATTCTTTTGTTGAACGATTATGATTTGAGAAGCATAATTTTCATTACTTATAGTAATTTGCTTTCTTATATCTTCATGGAGGCTTTGAAAATCTTTAAATGAGAATCTTTGCATCAAAATACATGAGATGGTAGGTTTGCAACATCAATTGGTCGTGGGTTTTGACCATAGACTATCTCAAATGGTGATTTTTTTGTAGTTCTAGATGTAGTACTATTATAGGCAAATTCTGAGGTTGGCAAATGTAAATCCCAATTTCCTAGGCTTTTACCTAGCATCTAAGCAAATTTCCTAAGCTACGATTAACTACTTATTTGTCCATCGGTTTGTGGGTGAAAGCGGAAGAAAATTTTAATTTGGTTCTAATAATTTCCATAATGTTTTCCAAAAATATGAGACAAACTTAACATCCTATCGAAATAATGGTTAAAGGGAGACCATGGAGTCGCTATTTCCTTAAAAAATAATTTAGCTATATAAGAAGCATCATTGGTTTTGAACAAGGTAAGAAATGAGCCATTTTGAGAATCTATCCACTACAACAAAAAATACTATCATGTCCTCTAGCGTCTAGGTAATCCTAGAATAAAATCCATTGATAGGTCTTCCCAAGGCCTATAAGACAGTAAGGAAGTGTATTGTCCGGACCTTTATTTGATACTATTAGCCTGTTTACAAGTTAAACATTGAGCCACTAATTTTTGAACATCTCTTTTTAATGAAGGCTAATAAAATCTATTTTCTAATAAACAAATGGTCTTATCCTTTCCAAAATGACCTACACCCCAAAGAGCTCGGTGATAAGAAATTCTCTAAGAGAAGATCGAGGAATGCATAATTGTCTTCCTTTATATAAATACCCATTTGTTATCAAGAATGTCTCTTGTAAAGTTATTGGTTTATCTAGATGTTCAAGATAAATTAGTGAAAATCGGGCATATAATCATCTTTAATTCTATCAAATCAGGGATTCTCTCAATTCTGAGGAAATCATTAGGTTTACCTAGATAAAGCATCAGTTTATTCTCAATTCAGGCTTATGCTTTAGAACAAAAGTAGTCTTGTAAAAATTCAACCCATTTTGCATGCCTATGACTTAATTTTCGTTGAGTATTAATGAATTTTAAGGCATGATGATAATTATAAATTCTCTATGTAAGAGATAGTGTAATGCCTTAAGGATTGAATTACTGACATAAAACTCTATCATAAGTGGAATATCGTTGTTTGGCTTCATTTAACTTTTCCTAAAGAATGCTATAGGATGATTCTCTTGACTCAAAATTCCACCTATCCCAATTCACGAAGCATCACATGTAACTTCAAAGGCTTTAGAAAATCAAGAAGCCTAAGGATTGGTGCGAAGTGATAAGAACTTTAATTTGCTCTAAGGCCTTTTGTGCATTAGAGTCCAACAAAATTTATCTAATTTTAGTATATTAGTTATCGAACAATGGTACTAAAATTCTTAATAAATCTCAGATAAAAGTGGCTAAACCATGAAAGCTTCTAACTTGACTTTTAGGTGATGGCCAATCTAAGATTGCTTTTACTTTAGAAGGATCGGGTTTAAGTCCAGTGGATATAATAAAACTAAAAGATTACCTCTTGCAAAAGAAACATTTTTTTAAATTAATATATAATTTCTCTTGTCTAAGTAGTTCAAATACTATTTGTAGATGTTGTAGATGTTCATTTTACTTGGACTAAAATCAGAATATCATCAAAATACACCAAAAATTTACCTATATGGTTTAAGAGCATATTCATTATTCTCATAAATGTGCTGGAGCATTTGAAAGTCCAAAGGGCATGACAAGCCATTCATAAAGTCCATCGGGTCTTAAAAGCTCTTCCACTCATCTCGATCTAATCCAATTTGATGATATCCACTTTTTAGATCAATCTTTGAAAAAAATTTGCTCGAGATTAAATCTAACATATCATCATAATGGAATAGGAAACCTATATTTGATAGTAATTTTATTTATTGCTTTGTCAACACACATTATCATGTTCCATCTTTTTTGGAGTTAATAATCTTTGGACGCTAAGACTCTCTTGAATAAAACCCTTTCTTAATAATTCCTCAACTTGTCTCTTAATCTCATATGCTCGGTAGGGTTCATCCTATAATGTGGAAGATTAGGAAGTTGAGAACAGTAAGAACTCAATAGCATGTTGAATGTCTCTGAGGAGGTAGCTCATCGAAGCTCATCAGGTGCAATATCATTAAAATCAGAAAGAAGAGAAGAGACCACATCAGGTATGTGAGACTCATTAGATTATGGTATGACTTCTTTTATATGTAATATGTGAAGAAGAAATGGATCAGAAAATTCATTTCGTAAAGCTCCAAAACCTATTATTTCTATCTTTGGGGTCAAAGGAGGAAGAGTAGATGTTTTAAAGTAAGGATCAGAAATGATAGTATTAGGCATAATAGAAGGATTTTCTATGATAATTAATTGAAGTTTGACATTTTTCTTCAATAGAGGCTTAGGTTGCAAGTCAGAAGTTGTTTTGTGTGGTGTTATGGAGGGTGTTTTTTCTACTGGCTTTATTGGTAAGAGTTTAATAGTCTTATTATTATGTTTAAAAACATAAGTATTTTCCCTACCATAGTGAATAACATTCATATCATATAGCCAAGGTCGTCCTAAGAGAATATGAGCAATGTCCATAGGGAGAACATCACACCAAATTTCATCCTCATAGCTTCCTATTTTAATAGGAACTAAACACCGATTGGTGATGGGAAGAGATGTATGATTTACCCAGCTAACATGAAATGGCTCAGGGTGAGGTTCAGATTTTAGGTTGGCTCGAGTTAAGGTGTGTGTTGAAATGACATTCATGGCACTCCCTCCATCTATAACTAACCTACATCTCTTTTCATTACACAAAACATACATGCTAAAAATGTTCTTTCTCCTCCAATCTTCTGCCTCATTTTTAATCACACTAAGACATCTCATCACATTAACATGAGTGTCATCATTTAATTCTAATTCTTCATCAGATAATGGGGTGTCATCATAAACTTCTTCTAGATTGTCGTCTATTGGATTTTCAACTTCTTCTAAAAATAAGATTTGAGCTTTACATTGATTTTGCATATGACCCTTTTATGACATTTAAAACATATTACTTCCTAGTGTTCTTAGAGCTCCCTTCAATTGTAGTTTTAGGCAAAGTGGTTGGGCCATTTGGATGGGTGGGTCTAATAGATCTATGAGAAGAAATGGAAGGTACTTGACTTTTAATTTTAGAGAAGGATTTCTTTTGTTGTTCAACCAATAATGCATAATGAAATGCTTCCTCTAAAGATTGTGGGTCAAATAATTCAACTTCATTTCTAATGTCAGCCCTAAGTCCAATAACAAATTTATTGGCTAATTGCCAATCATTATCAGTACAATCAGTTCTAGAAATTAGATCTTCAAAAGTATTTAAGTATTCAGTTACAAAATAATTACCTTGTCTCAAAGTTAATAATTGTGTAGCTTCTTATCATGATGCCTGGACAATACTTTGCTCTTAACATTTCTTTCATTTCTATCCAAGTTAGGTTTGTCCTTCCTAATCTTTGTTCTTTAGCTAAAGTATTTGTCCAATAAATTTTAGCATGTCCTATTAATTTCATTTTAGCAAAAGTAACTTTGATAATCATCCATTTTATACCAATCAAAGAAGTCATCCATTTGAACTAACCAATCAAGAAATTTATTTGGGTCATGTACACCATCAGTTGGGGCTTCTACTTTAACTCTTCGATGGATCATTAGAGTCTTATAGTCTTAAAATAATTTTCTCCCTTCCACCATTTCTAGCAATTGATTGATTGTCTAAGTGGTTGATTTTCTCTATGGTTTGGATATGAATCTTCTTCATCTATTCCTATTGGCATAGTTTGGCGGTATTGGAGGAGGAGTTGGTACTCTATTATTTTGTAGATGCTATAAGAGTTTGCATTTGTTCTTTAAGTTCTTGCATTTGATTCTTACTTTCTTCTAATATTTGTTGAGTTTTAATTCATTATCTTGGATCCTAAGATCTAAGGCATCAACTAATCTAGTCAAATTTTCAACTTGATCTTGAGAGATAGATTTTGGTGCCATGAGATTTCTTTTTTTTTTAAATGAAAAAAATATATATGAAAAGGGGAGTGAAAAAATGAAAAAAAATGTATAATATAATTGTGCAATCAAAGTGAAATTTTAGGCTAAGAGAACTTCCAGGTGAGGAGGGGGTACAAGACCACTTAAATCCCAAGCTCTCCTTAGACAGTTTAGGTCTTTTTGACAAAGTTCTATTTAGCTTCCAAAATCACCAAGTTTAACACAC